>JARFJB010001148.1:0-27967 GCA_036346205.1 Vesta saturnalis | reverse complement strand
TTGTGGCTTGGGGCACCGTCAAAGAGGCACTTTACAGGTCCGTAGGTACGTTTCGTTGAAGTGTCTCTGTATCTGTGTCTCCGTGTCTGTGTTTCTGCGTGTTTGTCTATCTGTGTCTCTGTGTCTCTGTATCTCCGTGTAGCTGTGACTCTGTGTATCCGTGTCTCTGTGTCTCTGTGTCTCTGTGTCTCTGCGTCTCTGTGTCTCTGTGTCTCTGTGTCTCTGTGTCTCTGTGTTTCGGTGTCTCTGTGTCTCTGACTCTCTCTGTCTCTGTGTCGCTGTGTCTCTGTGTCTCTGTGTCCCTGTGTATATGTGTCTCTGTGTCTGTCTCCCTGTGTCTCTTTGTCTCTCTTTCTCTGTGTCTCTGTGTCTCTGTCTCTCTCTGTCTTTGTGTCGCTGTGTCTCTGTGTCCCTGTGTATATGAGTCTCTGTGTCTGTGTCTGTGTCCCTGTGTCTCTGTGTCCCTGTGTCTCTGTGTCTCTGTGTCTTTGTGTCTCTGTGTCTCTATGTCTCTGTGTTTCTGTGTCTCTGCCTCTGTGTCTCCGTGTCTCTGTTTCTCTGTGTCTCTGTGTCTCTGTGTCTCTGTGTCTTTGTGTCTCTGTGTCTCTATGTCTCTGTGTCTCTGTGTCTCTGTTTCTGTGTTTCCGTGTCTCTGTTTCTCTGTCTCTGTGTCTCTGTGTCTCTGTCTCTCTCTGTCTCTGTGTCGCTGTGTATATGTGTCCCTGTGTATATGTGTCTCTGTGTCTGTATCTGTGTCTGTGTCTCTGTGTCTCTGTGTCTCTGTCTCTCTCTGTCTTTGTGTCGCTGTGTCTCTGTGTCCCTGTGTATATGTGTCTCTGTGTCTGTGTCTGTGTCCCTGTATCTCTGTGTCTCTGTGTCTCTGTGTCTCTGTGTCTTTGTGTCTCCGTGTCTCAATATCTCTGTGTCTCTGTGTCTGTCTCTGTGTCTCCGTGTCTCTGTTTCTCTGTATCTCTGCGTCTCTGTGTCTCTGTGTCTTTGTGCCTCTGTGTCTTTGTGTCTCTGTGTCTCTATGTCTATGTGTCTCTGTGTCTCAGTCTCTGTGTCTACGTGTCTGTGCTTCTGTATGTTTTTCTATCTGTGTCTCTGTGTCTATGTGTCTCTGTGTCTCTGTGTCTCTATGTCTCTGTCTCCGTGTCTGTGTTTCTGTATGTTTGTATATCTGTGTCTTTGTGTCTCTGTCTCTGAGTCTCTGTGTCTCTGTATTTCTGTGTATCTGTGTCTCTGTGTATCCGTGTCTCTGTGTCTCTGTGTCTCTGTGTCTCTGTGTCTCTGTGTCACTTTGTCTCTGTGTCTCTGTGCCTCTGTATCTCTGTGCCTCTGTGTCTCTGTGTCTCTGTGCCTCTGTGTCTCTGTGTGTCGGTGTCTCTGTGTCTCTGTGCCTTTTTGTCTTTTTCTCTAGGTATATGTGTCTCTGTGTCTCTGTCCCTTTATGTTTCTGTGTCACTGTGTCTCTGTGTCTCCGGAGATCTGTGCGTCTGTGTCTCTGTGTCTCTACGTCTTTGTGTCCCTGTGTCTCCGACTCTGTGTTTCTGTGTGTTTGTCTATCTGTGTCTTTGTGTCGCTGTGTCTCTGTGTCTCTGTGTCTCTGTGTCTCTGTGTCTCTGTGTCCCTGTGTCTCTGTCTCTGTGTCTCTGTGTCTCTGTGTACCTGTGTCACTGTGCCTCTGTGTCTGTATCTCTGTGCTTCTGTGTCTCTGTGTCTCGGTGTCTCTGTGCCTCTGTGCCTCTGTGTCTCGGTGTCTCTGTGTCTCTGTGTCTTGGCGTCTGTGTCTATGTGCCTTATTGTCTTTTTCCCTCGGTATCTGTGTCTCTGTGTCTCTGTGCTTTTATGTTTCTGTGTCACTGTGTCTCTGTGTCTCCGGACCTCTGTGCGTCTGTGTCTCTCTGTCTCTGTGTCTATGTGCATTTTGTGTCTTTTGTTCTGTATCTGTGTCTCTGTGCCTGTATGTCTCTGTTTCACTGTGTTTCTGTGCCTGGATATCTGTGGCTCTGTGTCTCTGTGTCTCTGTGTCTCTGTGTCTCTGTGTCTCTGTGTCTCTGTGTCTCTGTGTCTCTGTGCATATGTGCTTCTGTGTCTCTGTGTCCTATTGACTGTGTGTCTGCGTATCTCTGCCTGTGTGTCTCTGTGTCTCTGTGTCTCTGTGTCTCTGTGTCTCTGTATCTCTGTGTCTCTGTGTCTCTGTGTCTTTATGTCTCTGTATCTCTGTGTCTCTGCCTCTGTGTCTCCGTGTCTGTGTTTCTGTGTGTTTGTCTATCTGTGTCTCTGTGTCTCTGTATCTCTGTGTACCTGTGTCTCTGTGTATCCGTGTCTCTGTGTCTCTGTGTCTCTGTGTCTCTGTGTCTCTGTGTCTCTGTGTTTCTGTGTATCTGTGTCTCTGTGTCTCTGTGTCTCTGTGTCTCTGTCTCTCTCTATCTCTGTGTCGCTGTGTCTCTGTGTCTATGTGTCCCTGTGTATATGTGTCTCTGTGTCTTTGTCTGTGTCTCTGTGTCTATGCGTCTCTGTGTCTCTGTGTCTCCGTGTTTGTGTTTCTGTGTGTTTGTCTATCTGTGTCTTTGTGTCTCTGTTTCTCTGAGTCTCTGTATCTCTGTGTATCTGTGTCTCCGTGTATCCGTGTCCTGTGTCGCTGTGTTTCTGTGTCTCTGAGTCTCTGTGTCTCTGTGTCTCTGTGTCTCTGTGTCTCTGTGTCTCTGTGTCTCTGTGTCTCTGTGTCTCTGTCCTCTGTGCTTCTGTGCTTCTGTCTCGTGTCTCTGTGCATCTGTGTCTCTGTGTCTCTGTGCCTATTTGTCGTTTTCTCTAGGTATCTTTGTCTCTGGTCTCTGTGCCTTTATGTTTCTGTGTCACTCTGTTTCTGTGTCTCCGGACCTCTGTGGTCTGTGTCTTTGTGTCTCTATGTCTCTGTGTCTCTTTGTCTCTGTCTCTGTGTCTCCGTGTCTGTGTTTCTGTGTGTTTGTCTATTTGTGTCTTTGTGTCTCTGTGTCTCTGAGTCTCTGTGTCTCTGTATCTCTGTGTATCTGTGTCTCTGTGAATCCGTGTCTCTGTGTCTCTGTGTCTTTGTGCCTCTGTGTCTTTGTGTCTCTGTGTCTCTATGTCTATGTGTCTCTGTGTCTCAGTCTCTGTGTCTACGTGTCTGTGCTTCTGTATGTTTGTCTATCTGTGTCTCTGTGTCTATGTGTCTCTGTGTCTCTGTGTCTCTATGTCTCTGTGTCTCTGTGTCTATGTCTCTGTCTCCGTGTCTGTGTTTCTGTATGTTTGTATATCTGTGTCTTTGTGTCTCTGTCTCTGAGTCTCTGTGTCTCTGTATTTCTGTGTATCTGTGTCTCTGTGTATCCGTGTCTCTGTGTCTCTGTGTCTCTGTGTCTCTGTGTCTCTGTGTCACTTTGTCTCTTTGTCTCTGTGCCTCTGTATCTCTGTGCCTCTGTGTCTCTGTGTCTCTGTGCCTCTGTGTCTCTGTGTGTCGGTGTCTCTGTGTCTCTGTGCCTTTTTGTCTTTTTCTCTAGGTATATGTGTCTCTGTGTCTCTGTCCCTTTATGTTTCTGTGTCACTGTGTCTCTGTGTCTCCGGACATCTGTGCGTCTGTGTCTCTGTGTCTCTACGTCTTTGTGTCCCTGTGTCTCCGACTCTGTGTTTCTGTGTGTTTGTCTATCTGTGTCTTTGTGTCGCTGTGTCTCTGTGTCTCTGTGTCTCTGTGTCTCTGTGTCTCTGTGTCTCTGTGTCCCTGTGTCTCTGTCTCTGTGTCTCTGTGTCTCTGTGTACCTGTGTCACTGTGCCTCTGTGTCTGTATCTCTGTGCTTCTGTGTCTCTGTGTCTCGGTGTCTCTGTGCCTCTGTGCCTCTGTGTCTCGGTGTCTCTGTGTCTCTGTGTCTTGGCGTCTGTGTCTATGTGCCTTATTGTCTTTTTCCCTCGGTATCTGTGTCTCTGTGTCTCTGTGCTTTTATGTTTCTGTGTCACTGTGTCTCTGTGTCTCCGGACCTCTGTGCGTCTGTGTCTCTCTGTCTCTGTGTCTATGTGCATTTTTGTCTTTTGTTCTAAGTATCTGTGTCTCTGTGCCTGTATGTCTCTGTTTCACTGTGTTTCTGTGCCTCCGGATATCTGTGGCTCTGTGTCTCTGTGTCTCTGTGTCTCTGTGTCTCTGTGTCTCTGTGTCTCTGTGTCTCTGTGTCTCTGTGCTTATGTGCTTCTGTGTCTCTGTGTCCTATTGACTGTGTGTCTGCGTATCTCTGCCTGTGTGTCTCTGTGTCTCTGTGTCTCTGTGTCTCTGTGTCTCTGTATCTCTGTGTCTCTGTGTCTCTGTGTCTCTGTGTCTCTGTATCTCTGTGTCTCTGTGTCTCTGTGTCTTTATGTCTCTGTATCTCTGTGTCTCTGCCTCTGTGTCTCCGTGTCTGTGTTTCTGTGTGTTTGTCTATCTGTGTCTCTGTGTCTCTGTATCTCTGTGTACCTGTGTCTCTGTGTATCCGTGTCTCTGTGTCTCTGTGTCTCTGTGTCTCTGTGTCTCTGTGTCTCTGTGTTTCTGTGTATCTGTGTCTCTGTGTCTCTGTGTCTCTGTGTCTCTGTCTCTCTCTATCTCTGTGTCGCTGTGTCTCTGTGTCTATGTGTCCCTGTGTATATGTGTCTCTGTGTCTTTGTCTGTGTCTCTGTGTCTATGCGTCTCTGTGTCTCTGTGTCTCCGTGTTTGTGTTTCTGTGTGTTTGTCTATCTGTGTCTTTGTGTCTCTGTTTCTCTGAGTCTCTGTATCTCTGTGTATCTGTGTCTCCGTGTATCCGTGTCCCTGTGTCGCTGTGTTTCTGTGTCTCTGAGTCTCTGTGTCTCTGTGTCTCTGTGTCTCTGTGTCTCTGTGTCTCTGTGTCTCTGTGTCTCTGTACCTCTGTGCTTCTGTGCCTCTGTCTCGATGTCTCTGTGCATCTGTGTCTCTGTGTCTCTGTGCCTGTTTGTCGTTTTCTCTAGGTATCTTTGTCTCTGCGTCTCTGTGCCTTTATGTTTCTGTGTCACTGTGTCTCTGTGTCTCCGGACCTCTGTGCGTCTGTGTCTTTGTGTCTCTATGTCTCTGTGTCTCTTTGTCTCTGTCTCTGTGTCTCCGTGTCTGTGTTTCTGTGTGTTTGTCTATTTGTGTCTTTGTGTCTCTGTGTCTCTGAGTCTCTGTGTCTCTGTATCTCTGTGTATCTGTGTCTCTGTGAATCCGTGTCTCTGTGTATCTGTGTCTTTGTGTTTCTGTGTCTCTGTGTCTCTGTGTCTCTGTGTCTCTGTGTCTCTGTGTCTCTGTGTATCTGTGTCTCTGTGTCTCTGTGTCTCTGTGTCTCTGGCCCTATATGTTTCTGTGTCACTGTGTCTCTGTGTCTCCGAACATCTGTGCGTCTGTGTCTCTGTGTCTCTACGTCTTTGTGTCCCTGTGTCTCCGAGTCTGTGTTTGTCTATCTGTGTCTTTGTGTCGCTGTGTCTCTGTGTCTTTGTGTCTCTGTGTCTCTGTGTCTCTGTGTCTCTGTCTCTGTGTCTCTGTGTCTCTGTGTCTCTGTGTATCTGTGTCACTGTGCCTCTGTGTCTCTGTGTCTCTGTGTCTGTATCTCTGTGCTTCTGTGTCTCTGTGTCTCGGTGTCTCTTTGTCTCTGTTTCTGTGTTTCCGTATCTCTGTTTCTCTGTGTCTCTGTGTATCTGTGTCTCTGTGTCTCTGTGTCTCTGGCCCTATATGTTTCTGTGTCACTGTGTCTCTGTGTCTCCGGACATCTGTGCGTCTGTGTCTCTACGTCTTTGTGTCCCTGTGTCTCCGAGTCTGTGTTTGTCTATCTGTGTCTTTGTGTCGCTGTGTCTCTGTGTCTTTGTGTCTCTGTGTCTCTGTGTCTCTGTGTTTCTGTCTCTGTGTCTCTGTGTATCTGTGTCACTGTGCCTCTGTGTCTCTGTGTCTCTGTGTCTGTATCTCTGTGCTTCTGTGTCTCGGTGTCTCTGTGTCTCTGTTTCTGTGTTTCCGTGTCTCTGTTTCTCTGTGTCTCTGTGTCTCTGTGTCTCTGAGTCTCTGTATCTCTGTGTATCTGTGTCTCTGTGTATCCGTGTCCCTGCGTCGCTGTGTCTCTGTGTCTCTGAGTCTCTGTGTCTCTGTGTCTCTGTGTCTCTGTGTCTCTGTGTCTCTGTGTCTCTGTATCTCGGTGCTTCTGTGTCTCTGTGTCTCGGTGTCTCTGTGCATCTGTGTCTCTGTGTCTCTGTGCCTGTTTGTCGTTTTCTCTAGGTATCTTTGTCTCTGTGTCTCTGTGCCTTTATGTTTCTGTGTCACTGTGTCTCTGTGTCTCCGGACCTCTGTGCGTCTGTGTCTTTGTGTCTCTATGTCTCTGTGTCTCTTTGCCTCTGTCTCTGTGTCTCCGTGTCCGTGTTTCTGTGTGTTTGTCTATTTGTGTCTTTTTGTGTCTCTGTGTCTCTGAGTCTCTGTGTCTCTGTATCTCTGTGTATCTGTGTCTCTGTGAATCCGTGTCTCTGTGTATCTGTGTCTCTGTGTTTCTGTGTCTCTGTGTCTCTGTGTCTCTGTGTCTCTGTGTCTCTGTGTATCTGTGTCTCTGTGTCTCTGTGTCTCTGTGTCTCGGTGTTTCTGTGTATCTGTGCCCTATTGTCTTTTTCTCTAGGTATCTGTGTCTCGGTGTCTCTGTGCCTTTATGTTTCTGTGTCACTGTGTCTCTGTGTCTCCGTATCTATGTGCGTCTGTGTCTCTGAGATTAAAAGAATGATAAGTACCACTTTGGGAAATAATTCAACTTCACCTTAAAAATTAGTAACGCCGTCTAGATAATTCTGAAAGTCCAACCAACTAATCAAAGGTCAGAACACAAATGAATAGCGCCAAACACGCAAATACAAATATAAACAACAGGTAAACTAACCAACATCCAAACACGTAAACACGCCATTACACAAACACCACAAACAAAACAAAAAACCAGCAAACGTGCAAAGTGGACAACAAACAAGCAACACCTAAATGTGAAAAAACAAACGAACGCAACAAGACAAGGAACACACAAACAATCAACAACCTAAATATGTAAACCCTTATCATAGCCGGTATTCGAGACGGCCATGTCCTCATCATATGCCCTTCACGGCGTATTATGTCCTCCACTGTACTTTCCACAACGAGATGCTAAGATCATATTAGCTAGAAATTGTCAAACTGCACGCAAATTGATAGATGTGGGAAATAATTTGAGATATTATAGTGAGAGCAGATATATAATCGAAAGTAATGCGATAATCGTTGTAAGTATTTGACTAGACCACAATAGTGTTTTGTCTTGAAAAGACCATGAAAGCTAAAACGTACGAGTATATCCGATTGAAGCCCAACAACTAAAGTGTTCGAGCGTGACTGGTCAAATGCGTAGTAGATTATCGCTAAATACTCGAAGTATATTTGGCGACACCAACATTTATAAACAAAATTTTAACTTGATTCGTATAAATATCTAACATTTACCAAAAACCTTACTTATGTCGAAGCAATTTGAAGAACGTATTGTATAATATAAGTGGTAGACGGTGCACAAGGATATATTCGGTCGACTGTATTCCGCATGGTGTATTATCGCTGAGATCAAATCAGCTAGTTATTGACTAAATGCAGATAAATTTATTTATATGAGAGATAATCGACAAGTATGCCAATAGGCCTACGATTTTTGCCGGTTAAAATATAACAGGCTGATTTTTGCAAATTTTTGTTTGAAAATGCTTAAGAGTTAATAATAGATTATTAAACACCCGAGTACGGAGGACTTTTTAATGAATCATTAAGTTGAAACTATATCATTTAGCAAAATTTAAAAAAAGGAGTTTGTCACAAAATTTATTAGTCAAAAATCGTCAAGATTAGTGACTGAATAACATTCGTTAGGGGCGCAGTTTTAGATACACTACACTTAATCTGTCAATATACCGCCTCTTGGCACTAGTTGGAAGGCTTTATCCAGTCATAAAATGCATTTAGCTGTTTTCTCGCTTTAACAATTAAGCTAATTTAACCGCACACTTATTAATGAAAAGTACCTTTTACCGGACATACCGAATATGTAAAATATGTGCAAATATATCTAAGCATGAAATAGGCATATATACTTCACTTAACGTACATCATGTCTTTCACCGCAGAAATCCGGTCACCCTAAGGTGATTGATACTGAGCAAGGTCTAGTTACAGTGGATACAGTTTGGATGATAGTAAAATTGATATGGCAAGGCCGGTAATTCTTGCTCTGACAATTTCTGGCTAGTTCGAAGTATAGTATGTGATCTGCCAGAAATTCCCGGTCATAGTCCGTTCGAATATGGCTTATTCGAGTCATCCGGTCTTTCTAACCCAAATTATAACCTCTATAATAAGACACAGATAAGTACGAAATACATAAGAGTATGTATGAGGATATCTCCTCTTGTACGGCTGTCCCTAGAGTTGCATTAGGAACTATTTGCTTACACATACGAAAAGATATTTTTGGTCTCTGCTTTAGTTCTAATTTCTAACGAATGACAAATTTCCCTTTAGGTGCTATATTCACCGGAGACGTTGTGAGAAAGTGTTTCAACGTTTGACTACTGTGTGAACGAGAACTTTAAACGTACCTCGGTGTGGAAGTTGCTACACGTATATATGGAACTGTGTGTGCGTATATGCGTGTGTGCCTATGCGCGTGTGTGCGTGTGAGAGAATGTGCGTGAGTGCGTGTGTGCAAGTGTGCGTGTGTGTGTGTAGGTATGTGCGCGGTGTGCTGTGTGCGTGTGCGTGTGATGTGTGCATTTGTGCATGCGTGCGTGTTGTGTGTGTGTGTGCGGTGTGTGCGTGTGTGCGGTGTGCGTGTGTGCGTGTGCGTGTGTGCGTGTGTGCGTGTGCTGGTGTGGTGTGCGTGTGTGCGTGTGTGCGTGTGTGGCGTGTGTGCGTGTGGTGCGGTGTAGTGTACGGTGCGTGTGCTGTGTGCGTGTTTGCGTGTGTGGGTTGCGCGTGTGTGCGCATGTGTGCGTGTGCTGTGTGCGTGTCTTGCGGTGTGCGTGTATGTGTGTGTTGGTGTGCGTGTGTGTGGTGGTGGTGTGTGTGGTGTGTGGGTGTGTGTGCGTGTGGCGTGTGGCGTGTGTGCGTGTGGCGTGTGCGTGTGGTGGCGTGTGTGCGTGTGCAGGGTGCGTGTGCGTGTGTGCGTGTGGGTGGTGTGTGTATGTGTGCGTTGTGTGCGTGTGGCGTGCGTGTCGTGTGCGTGGTCGTGTGTGCGTGTGTGCGTTGTGCGTGTATGCGTGTGTTGCGTGTGCGTGTGTGCGTGTGTGCGTGTGCGTGTGTGCGTTGCGTGTGCGGTGGTGTGCGTGTGTGGGTGTGCGTGTGCGTGTGTGCGTGTGCGTTGCGCGTGTGTGGTGTGTGCGTGTTGGTGTGTGTGTGGTGTGTGCGTGTGTGTGTGTGTGTGTGTGGGTGTGTGTGCGTGTGTGCGTGTGCGTGTGTGCGTGTGTGCGTGTGTGCGTGTGCGTGTGCGTGTGTGCGTGTTGGCTGTGTGCTGTGCGCTGTGTCGTGTGTGCTGTGTGCGTGTGTGCGTGCTGTGCGTGTGCGTGTGTGCGTGTGTGCGTGTTTGGTGTGTGCGTGTGCGTGTGTGCGTGTGTGTGTGTGTTGGTGTGCGTGTGTGCGTTGTGGTGTGCGTGTGGCGTGTGTGCGTGTGCGTGTTGGTGGTGTGTGGTGTGTGCGTGTGTGTGTGGCGTGTGTGCGTGTGTGCGGTGTGCATGTGTGCGTGTGTGCGTGTGCCATTTGTGTGCGTGTGTGCGTGTGTGTGCGTGTGTGCGTGTTGCGTGTGTGCGTGTGTGCGTGTGTGCGTGTGTGTGGCGTGTGTGCGTTGTGCGTTGTGCGTGTGTGCGTGTGCGTGTGCGTGTGTGCGTGTTGCGTGTGCGTGTGTGGTGGAGTGTGCGTGTGTGCGTGTGTGCGTGTGTGCGGTGTGCGTGTGTTGCGTGTGCATGTTGCGTGTGGTGTGTGTGCGTGTGTGCGTGTGCTGTGTGCGTTTGATGCGTGGATGCGTGTGTGCGTGTGCTGCGTGTGTGCGTTTGTGCGTGTGGCTGTGTTGTGCGTGTGGCGTGTGCGTTGGCGTGTGTGCGTGTGCGTGTGTGCGTGTGTGCGTGTGTAGCGCTGTGCGTGTGTGGTGTTGTGTGCGTGTGCTGTGTGCGTTTGTGCGTGCTGTGCGTGTGCTGTGTGCGTGTGTGCGTGTGCGTGTGCGTGTTGGTGTGCGTGTGTGCGTGTGTGCGTTGTGTGCGTGTGTGCGTGTGGCGTGTGCGTGCGGTGTGCTGTGTGGTGTGTGGTGTGTGCGGTGTGTGCGTGTGTGCGTGGTTGCGTGTGTGCGTGTGCTGCGTGCGTGTGCGTGTGCGTAGTGTGGTGCGTGTGTGCGTGTGTGGTGTGCGTGTTGCGTGTGTTGCTGTGGCGTGTGGTGTGCGTGTGTGTGTGCGTGTGTGCGTGTGCGTGTGTGGGCGTGGTGCGTGTGCGTGTGTGCGTGTGTGCGTGTGGGTGTGCGTGTGGCGTGTGTTCTGTGCGTGTGTGCGTGTGTGCTTGTGCGTGTGTGCGTGTGGCGTGTGTGCGTGTGGGTGTGGTGTGCGTGTGGCGTGTGTGCGTGTGCGTGTGTGCGTGTGTGGTGTGCGTGTGTGGGTGTGCGTGTTCTTGTGCGTGTGTGCGTGTGTGCTTGTGCGTGTGTGCGTGTGCGTTTGCGTGTGGGCGTGTGTGGTGTCGTGTGTGCGTGTGGGTGTGGTGCGTGGCGTGTGTGCGTGTGTGGGTGTCGTGTGCGTGTGGCGTGTGGCGTGTTGCGTGTGTGGTGCGGCGTGTGTGCGTGTGTGCGTGTGTGCGTGTGTGCGTGTGGTGGTGTGCGTGTGTGCGTTGTGCGTGTGGCGTGTGGCGTGTGTGCGTTGGGGTGGTGTGCGTGTGTGCGTGTGTGCGTGGGTGTGTGCGTGTGTGCGTGTGCGTGTGTGCGTGTGCGTGTGGCGTGTGTGGTTGCGTGTGGCGTGTGTGCGTGTGTTCGTGTGGGCGTGTGTGCGTGTTCTTGTGCGTGTGGGTGTGTGCTGTGCGTGTGGCGTGTGTGCGTTGTGCGTGTGTGCGTGTGTGCGTGTGTGCGTGTGTGCGTGTGTCGTGTGGGGTGTGCGTGTGTGCGTTGGCGTGTGTGCGTGTGTGTGGGTGTGTGTGCGTGTGTGGTTGTGTGCGTGTGGCGTGTGTGGTGTGTGTGCGTGTGGCTGTGTGCGTGTGTGCGTGTGGCGTGTGGCGTGTGTGCGTTTTGCGTGTATGCGTGTGTGCGTGTGTGCATGTGTACGTGTGTGCGTGTGTCGTGTGTGCGTGTGTGCGTGTGCGTGTGTGCGTGTGTGCGTGTGCGTGTGTGCGTGTGTGCGTGTGTGCGTGTGTGGTGTGCGTGTGTGCGTGTGTGCGTGTTTTGTGCGCTGTGTGTGCGTGTGCGGTGTGCGTTGGCGTGTGGCGTGTGCGTGTGTGCGTGTGGCGTGTGCGGTGTGCGTGTGGCGTGTGCGTGTGTGCGTGTGTGCGTGTGGGTGTGCGGTGTGCGTGTGGTGTGTGCGTGTGTGCTGTGTGCGTGTGTGCGTGTGGCGTGTGCTGTGTGCGTGTGCGTGTGCGTGTGTGCGTGTGTGGGTGTGTGCGTGTGCGTTTGCGTGTGGTGTGCGTGTGTGCATTGTGGTTGTGCGTGTGTGGTGTGCTGTGTGCGTGTGCGTTGGCGTGTGGGCGTGTGCGTGTGTGGTGTGTGGGCGTGTGTGCGTGTTCGTGTGCGTGTGGCGTGTGGCGTGTGGGGTTGCGTGCGTGTGCGTTTGTGCGTTGTGCGTGTGTGCGTGTGTGCGTGTGTGCGTGTGTGCGTGTGGCGTGTGTGCTGTGCGTGTGTGCGTGTGCTGTGTGCGTGTGTGCGTGTGGTGTGTGCGTGTGTGCTGTGTGCGTTGTGCGTGTTGCGTGTGCGTGTGTGCGTGTGCGTGTGTGCGTGTTGCGTATGCGTGTGGCGTGTGTGCGTGTGTGCGTGTGTGGTGTGTGCGTGTGTGCGTGTGCGTGTGGTGTGTGCGTGTGTGTGTGCGTGTGCATGTGTGCGTGTGTGCGTGTGTGGGTGCGTGTGGGCGTGTGCGTGTGTGCGTGTGTGCATGTGTGCGTGTGTGCGTGTGCGTGTGTGCGTGTGCGTGTGTGCGTGTGGCGTGTGTTGTGTGCGTGTGCGTGTGTGCGTGTGTGCGTCGTGTGCGTGTGGCGTGTGTTGTGCGTGTGTGCGTTGCGTGGTGTGTGTGTGTGCGTTGCGTGTGTGCGTGTGTGCGTGTGGCGTGTGTGCGTGTGTGCGTGTGTGCGTGTGTGCGTGTGCGTGTGTGCGTGTTGCGTGTGTGCGTGTGCGTGTGGTGTGCGTGTGCGTGTGTGCGTGTGTGCGTGTGGCGTGTGTGGTGTGCGTGTGTGCGTGTGTGCGTGTGCTGTGTGCGTGTGTGGCGTGTGGCGTGTGTGCGTGTGTGTGCGTGTGTGTGTATGGCGTGTGGCGTGTGTGCGTGTGTGCGTGTGTGCTGTGGCGTGTGTGCGCGTGTGCGTGTGTGCGTGTGTGCGTGTGTGCGTGTGTGGTGTGTGCGTGTGTGCGTGTGTCGTGTGCTGTGGCGTGTGCGTGTTGTGCTGTATGCGTGTGTGCGTGTGTGCGTGTTGGTGTGTGGTGGTGCGTGTGTGCGTGTGTGTGGTGTGCGTGGTGTGTGCGTGTGGTGTCGTGTGGTGTGCGTGTGTGGTGTGTGCGTGTGTGTCGTGTGCGTGTGTGCGTGTGTGCGTGTGTGCGTGTGTCGGTGTGTCGTGTGGCGTGTGTGCTGTGGGTTGCGTGTGTGTGTGCGTGTGGCGTGTGTTGTGGCGTGTGCTTGCGTGTGTGCGGTGCGTGTGTGGTTGGGCGTGTGTGCGTGTGTGCGTGTGGCGTGTGCGTGTGGGTGGTGGCGTGTGCTGTGTGCGTGTTGCGTGTGGTGCGTGTGTGCGTGTGTGGTTTGGGCGTGTGTGGTGTGGCGTGTGTGCGTGTGTGCGTGTTGGGTGTGTGGCATGTGGCGTGGGTGCGTGGTGGTGTTTGCGTGTGTGCGGTGTGCGTGTGTGCGTTGGCTGTGTGTGGTGTGCGTGTGGCGTGTGTGCGTGTGGTGTGTGCGTGTTGCGGGTGTGTGCGTGTGTGCTGTGGCGTGTGTGCGTGTGGTGTGCGGTGTGGTGTGGGGTGTGGTGTGGTGTGTGCGTGTGCGTGTGGGCGTGGTGCGTGTGTGCGTTGTGCTGTGTGCGTGTGCGTGGTGTGGCGTGTGGGGTGCGTGGGCGTGGTGGAGGCGTGTTGCGTGTGGGTGTGGGTGTGGTGGCTGTGTGCGTGTGTGCGTGTGTGCGGTGGCGTGTGCGTGTGTGCGTGTGGCGTGTGCGTGTGGTGGTGCGTGTGGCGCGTGTGGGTGGTGTGTGTGGTGGTGCGTGTGGTGTGGCGGTGTGCTGTGTGCGGTGTGCGTGTGTGCGTTGGGCGTGGGCGGGGCGTGTTTGTGGCTGTGTGCGTGTGTCTGTGGTGGTGCGTGTGTGTGGTGGTGTGGTGTGGGTTTGTGCGTTGTGCGTGTGCGTGTGTGGTGTGTGCGTTTGGGTGTGTGCGTGTGGCGTGTGTGCGTGTGTGGTGTGGGCGTGTGGGTGTGTGCGTGTGGTGTGTTTGGTGTGTGCGGTGTGCGTGTGGCGTGTGCGTGTGTGCGTGTGGTGTGCGTGTGTGGTGTACGTGGTGTGCGTGTGGCGTGTGTGCGTGTGTGTGGTGCTGTGTGCGTGTGGTGTGGCGTGTGTGCGTGGTGCGTGGTGCGGTGGCGTGTCGTGTGTGCGTGGTCGGTGCGTGTGCGTGTGTGGCGTGTGTGCGTGTGTGCGTGTGTGGTGTGCGTGTGGGTGTGTGCGTGTGGCGTGTTGGTGGTGCGTGTGGCGTGTGGGCGTGTGTGCGTGGTGCGTGTGTGCGTGGTGGTGTGGTGTGGTGTGTGGTTGCGTGTGTGGGTGTGCGGTGTGCGTGTTGCGTGTGGGGTGGCGTGTGTTTGTGCTGTGTGGCGTGTGTGGTGTGTGCGGGTTTGTGCATGGTGCGTGGGCGTGTTGCGTGTGGCTGTGTGTGGTGCGTGTGTGCGGTGTGCGTGTGTGCGTGTGCGTGTGCGTGTGTGGCGGTGTGCGTGGGCGGTGTGTGCGTGTGCGTGTGGCGTGTGCGTGTGTGCGTTGGCTGGGCGTGGCGTTTGTGGTGTTGGTGTGTGCGTGTGTGGCGTTTGCGTGGTGCGTGTGCGTGTGCGTGTGCGTGTGCGTGTGCGTGGGTGTGCGTGTGTGGGGCGTGTGTGCGTGTGGCGTGTGTGCGTGTGTGGTGTGTGCGTGTGTGGGTGGTGTGTGCGTGGGTGTGTGCGTGTGCGTGTTGCGTGTGTGCGGTGTGGTTTGCGGTGTGTGTGCGTGTGCGGTGTGTGCGTGTGTGCGTGTGGGTGTGTGCGTGTGTGTGGTGTGTGTGTGTGCGTGTGGTGCGTGTGGGTGGGCGTGTTGGCGTGTGGGTGTGCGTGTGCGTGTGTGCGTGGGTGTGCGTGTGGCTGTGGTTTTCGTGTGTGGTGTGCGTGTGTGCGTGTGTGGGCGTGTGGTGTGGGTTTGGCGTGGTGCGTTTGTGCGTGTGTGGTGTGTGGGTGTGTGGCGTGTGGCGTGTGGTGGGTGTGTGCGTGTGGCGTGTGTGCGCGTGGGCGGTGTGCTGTGCTGTGCGTGTGGCGTGGTGCGGTGTGCGTGTGCGTGTGTGGTGGTGGTGGGTGTGCGTGTGGCGTGTGCTGTGCGTGGGGTGTGTGTGTGCGTGTGTGCTGTGTGCGTGTGCGTTGCGTGTGGTGGCGTGTGGTGTGTGTGTGCGTGTGTGCGTGTTGCGTGTGTGCGTGTGTGCGTGTGGCGTGTGGCTGTGCGGTGTGCGTGTGGGTGTGCTGTGGCGTGGGTGTGCGTGTGTGTGTGTGCGTGGTGCGTGTGTGCGTATGTGCTGTGTGCGTGTGGCGTGTGTGCTGTGTGCGTGGTGCGTGGTGGTGGGTTTGTGTGCGTGTGGCGTGTGCGTGTGTGCGTGTGTGCGTGGCGTGTGTGCGTGTGGCGTGGCGTGGTGGTGTGTGCGTGTGCGTGTGCGTGTGCGTGTGTGCGCGTGTGCGTGTGGTGTGTGCGTGTGTGCGTGGTGGTGTGGGCGTGTGTGCGTGTGTGGGCGTGTGTGGGTGTGGTTGGGTGCGTGTGGCGGTTTGTGGGTGTGCGTGTGTCTGTGGGCGTGGTGCTGTGTGCGTGTGTGCGTTTGTGTGCGTGCGTGTGCGTGTGTGCGTGTGTGCGTGTGTGCGTGGTGCGTGTGTGCGGTGTGGTGTGTGGTGTGGTGTGTGGTGTGGCGTGTGGGGTGCGTGTGTTTGGTGTGCGTGTGGCGTGTGTGGTGGGTTTTGTGCGTGTGTGCGTGTGGGTGTGTGTGCGTGTGGCGT
Source organism: Vesta saturnalis (assembly GCA_036346205.1). Classification (NCBI taxonomy): domain Eukaryota; kingdom Metazoa; phylum Arthropoda; class Insecta; order Coleoptera; family Lampyridae; genus Vesta; species Vesta saturnalis. The sequence continues at coordinate 12,547 of JARFJB010001148.1, read as the reverse complement.
GTGTGCGTGTGGGTGTGTTGTGGTGTGCGTGTGGTGTGTGGGTGTGCGTGTGTGCGTGCGTGGGCGTGCGTGCGTGTGGTGGTGTGCGTGTGTGTGTGCGTGGTGCGTGTGCGTGTGCGTGTGTGGTGGCGTGTGCGTGTGTGCGTGTGTGCGTGTTGCGTGTGGCGTGTGGCGCGTGTGCGGTGTGCTGTGTGCGGTGTGCGTGTGTGCGTGTGTGCGTGGTGTGTTGTGCGTTGCGTGGTGCGTGTGTGGTGGCGTTGGGTGTGCGTGTGTGGCTGTGCGTGTGTGCGTGTGCGTGTGTGCGTGGGTGTGTCGTGTGTCGTGTGTGCGTGTGCTGTGTGCGTGGGTGCGTGTGTGTGCGTGTGTGCGTTTGTGGTGTTGCGTGTGTGGCGTGTGGGTTGGGTGTGGCGGTGTGCGTGGTGCGTGTGGGCGTGTGTGCGTTGTGCTGGTGCGTGTGGTGTGTGCGTGTGGCGTGTGCGTGTGTGCGTGTGTGCGGTGTGCGTTGTGCGTGGTGCGTGTGTGCGTGTGTGGTGTGCGTGGGTGCGTGTGCGTGTGTGCGTGTGTGCGTGGTGCGTGTGGCGTGTGTGTGTCGTGTGGGTGTGGGCGTGTGGTGTTGGTGTGGGTGTGTGTGTGCGTGTGGTGTGTGGTGTGCGTTGGGTGGGCATGTGTGTGGGGGGTGTGTGTGTGTGCTGTGTGCGTGTGTGCGTGTGGCGTTGCGTGGCTGTGCGTGTGTGCGTGTGCGTGTGCGTGGGTGTGCTGTGTCGTGTGTGCGTGTGCGTGTGGCGTGTGTGCGTGTGTCGTGTGTGCGTTTGGGGTGCGTGTGTCGTGTGTGGGCGTGTGTGCGCGTGTGTGGGTGTGCGTGTGGGTGGTGTGCTTGTGTGCGTGTGTGTGGCGTGTGGCGTTGTGCGTGTTGCGTGTGCTGTGCGCGTGTGTGCGTGTGTGTGGTGGCGTGTGTGCGTGGGTGTGCGTGTGGGTGTGTGCGTGGCGTGTGTGTGTGGGTGGCGTGTGTGGCGTGTGCTGTGTGGTGTGTGCGGTGGTGTGGTGTGTCGTGTGTGGTGTGGTTTGGTGTGTGGTGTGTGTGTGTGCGTGTGTGGTGTGTGGTGCGTGGGCGTGGTGGTGGTTGTGTGGCGTGTGGTGTGCGTGTGGGCGTGTGGGGTGTGTGCGTGGGCGTGTGGGCGTGTGCGTGTGTGCGTGTGGCGTTGTGCGTGTGGGTGGTGGTGTGGGTGTGGGCGTGTGTGTGTGGTGTGGGTGTTGCGTTGTGCGGTGTGCGTGTTGTGGGCATGTGTGGGTGGGCTGTGTGCGTGAGTGGTGGTGGGTGTGCGTTTGTGCTGCGTGCGTGTGTGGTGTGTGCGTGTGTGCGTGGGGTGTGGGTGTGGTGTGTGTGTGTGCGTGTGGTGTGGGTGTGCGGTGTGCTGTGTGTTGTGGTGTGGGTGTGTGCGTGTGTGTTGTGCGGTGTGTGTGGTGTGTGGGTGTGTGTGTGTGTGTGTGTGTGTGTGTGGTGTGTGGCGTGTGGCGGTTTTGTGCGTGTTGCGTGTGTGGTGTGTGGTGGTGGTGGGGTGTGTGCGTGTGTGGTGTGTGTGTGGTGTGTGGTTGTGTGTGCGTGTGTGGTGTGTGCGTGTGGGGTGTTTGTGCGTGTGCGTGTGCGTGTGTGCGTGTGTGCGTTTGTGTGGTGTGTGTTCGTGTGTGGTGTGTGCGTGTGCGTGTGGTGTGTGCGTGTGGCGTGTTGTTTGTGCGTGTTGCGTGTGTGCGTGTGTGCGTTGGGTGTGTGGGCGTGTGGTGGTGCGTTGTGCGTGTGTGCGTTTGTGTGGTGCGTGTGCGTGTGTGTGTGTGTGTGGGTGTGTGCGTGTGTGCGTGTGGGTTTGTGTGGGGTGTGCTGTGCGTGTGTGGTGTGTGCGTGGTGTGGGGTGTGCGTGTGGGCGTGTGTGCGTGTGTGCGTGTGGTGTGGTGTGTGTTGGTGGGTGTGGCGTGTGTGGTGTTGGTGTGTGCTGTGTGGGTGTGCTGTGTGCGTGTGGGTGTGGCGTTGGGGGGTGTGTGGCGGTGTGCGTGTGTGCTGTGCGTGTGTGCTTGTGGTGTTGCGTGTGTGTGTGGCGTGTGTCGTGTGTTGTGTGCGGTGTGCGTGTGTGGTGTGCTGTGCGGTGGTGGTGTGGTGTGTGGTGGTGCGTGGCGTGCGTTGTGCTGTGTGCGTGTGTGCGTGTGGGCGTGCGTGGTGTTGCGTGGGTGGTGTGCGTGTGTGCGTGTGTGGTGTGGGCGTTGTGCGTGTGTGGTGTGCGTGTGCGTGTGTGCGTTGTGCGTGTGCGTGTGTGCGTGTGGGGTGTGTGGTGTGTGCGTGTGTGCGTGTGTGCGTGTGGCGTGTGTGTGGCGTGTGTGGTGTGTGCGTGTGGGGTGTGCGTGTGCGTGTGTGCGTGTGTGCGTGTTTGTGTGCGTGTGTGCGTGTGGGCGTGTGCATGCGTTTGTGCGTTGTGGCGTGTGCGTGTTGCGTGTGTGCGTGTGTGCGGATGCGTGTGGCGTGTGTCGTTGCGTGTGCGTGTGGTGGTGTGTGTGTGTGCGCATGTGCGTGTGTCATGTGTGCGTGGTGCGTGTGCGTTTGTGCGGCGTGCGTGTGCGGTGTGTGCTGTGTTGTGTGCGTGTGTGGGGCGTGTGTGCGTGTGTGCGTGTGCTGTGCGTGTGTGCGTTGTGCGTGTTGCGTGTGTGTTTGTGTGTGTGTGCGTGTGGCGTGTGTGCGTGTGGCGTGTATGCGTGTGGATGTGCGCGTGTGTGCGTGTGTGCGTGGTGGTATGCGTGTGTGCATGTGTGATGTGTGCGTGTGTGTGGTGTGTGCGTGGGTTGCGGTGTGTGTGCTGTGTGCGTGTGTGCGTGTTGTGTGTTGTGTGCGTGTGGGTGTGTGCGGTTGTGTGCGTGTGCGTGTGTGCGTGTGTGGTGTGTGGTGTGTGGTGTGGTGTGGTGTGGGTGTGCGTGTGTTGGTGTGTGCGTGCGTGGTGTGTGGTGTGTGCGTGTGTGCGTGTGGGTGGTGGGTGTGTGCGTGTGTGTGGTGTGTGCGTGTGCGTGTTTTGTGGCGCTGTGGCTGTGGTGTGCGTGGTGTGTGTGCGTGGTGCGTTTGTGTGCGTGCGTGTGCGTGTGGGCGGTTGCGTGTGTGCGTGTGTGGGCTGTGGGTGTGTGCTTTTGCGTGCGTGTTGCGTGTGTGCGTTGTGCGTGTGGGTGTGGCGTGTTGGTGTGCGTGTGCGTGTGTGCGGGTCGTGGTGCGTGTGTGTGTGCGTGTGTGCTGTGCGTGGCATGTGTTTTCGTGTGTGGTGTGTGCGTGTGGCGTGTGTGGTGGTGTGTTGGTGGGCGTGTGTGCGTGGTGCATGTGTGCGTGTGTGGTGTGCGTGTGCGTGTGGGGTGCGTGTGTGCGTGTGTGGTGGTGCGTGGGTGCGTGTGTGGTGTGTGGTGTGTGCGTGTGTGGTGTGTGCGTGTGTGCGTGGTGCGTGCTGCGTGTGGCATGGTGGGTGTATGCGTGTGGCGTGTGGCGTGGGTGGTGTGCGTGTGTTCGTGAGTGCGTATGTGCTGTGTGCGTGTGGCGTGTGTGCGTGTGGCGTGTGGCGTGTGGCGTGTGTGGTGTGCGTTGTGCGTGTGTCGTGTTTATTTTTTATTATTATTTTTGTTAATTTTACATGTGTCTTTTTTTATTGTACATTCGTTAAATCGTGTAATTGTAATTCTTTTCGGTGTTTGGTCTATACCATTACATTTCAGTGTTCCATGTTTTGCTGGTTTACATCAATTCTACACAACACATTGTTTATGCACTTTACTTTCGGGGCCGTGCATCCTTTTCCAGGTGCCATTAAATCTTGGTATTCGTTTTAACCTACTAATGTGTCGATTTTATGGGTGTTATTGTTTTCATGGCGTATTGGTGTTGTATAGTGGTTTTGCTAAATTGATTAAGTGTTGGCCCTTTGTATGCTTTCATTTATTCCACATGGGTGTTTTTTTATATCGTTGATTTGTGTTTTCTTTACTTGTGCCCTGTCTCCAGGTGTCTTGCGTGTTGCTTCATTGTCCACATCCGTTTGTTTCCGGTTGGCATGTCATGTTTTTGGTTTGGCGTCAAATAAATTGGATCTGCCAAGGTTCTTTGCTAACCTGTGTTACCCACTGGTGTGAATTGTGTTTCCAATACGTTTCTTTTGTTCTGTTTTTCTTCTCCTTTATGTTGTGCGTGTTATGGTTGCTGTAATTTATTGTGGACTTGGAAGTTAACTTGCGTATTGATTTTCCCTCGTTTTCTTGTTTTGTTGTGGTTTTATAATTTTCTGCTTTTCACCGGATTAGTTTTATTCTTCTATAATGTTCTTTAACGTCATTTTTACTACCAAACAGGTTGTTTTCGGTGCTTCTATTGGTTTTCTTGTAACCATGTTATTTATTCTTGTCTGTGTTAACGTTTTTTGGTGTTCGTTGCGTTGTCGTGTGGTTTGTTTAATTTAATCAATGTCTTTTCTTTATCGTTGGGTTTTTGTGCGTTGTGGAAAGTTTTGTTTTTGTGGTATGGCTGTGCCGGAAGGCATACATGACGTGTTGTGTGTTTCCCTTCCTGTATCCTGTTATCTTACTCTGCAAATCGTTTGTGCACGGTGGAAGACAGTGGTGTGCCCCTTTGGTGCGTGTTTGGTTGCTTGTTCTTCGGTCATCGTGTGGCCCTTTTCCGTCTTGAGGCATGTGGGTGTGTTCATGGGTTGTGGTCATTGTTTTTGTATTTTGGATGTTCGTGGTTTCTTTTTTTTACTTTGCTTTTGTTCTGTCGTTGTTCCCGTTTTGGTATAACAGGTTTTTGGTTGGCTTCATTTCTTGGTGCGTTGCGTGTTGGTTATCTTAATGGTGCGTTGTCGTGTTGGTGTCTGGATGGCTGGGTTGTGCGTGGTTGGTGTGGGCATCCTGTCTTTGTTTGTTGTTGTGCTTTGCTTGCATTTGTGTAAACGTTTTTGGCATTGTGTTGTTTCCTTTTTTGCGGTATTTGTGTTTTATCAAACGTGCTTTTGTCGTTAATTTTGCTGTGGAACTTTATTTTGTTGCGTTTTATTAATTCCCTATGTGTGTATGTGTCATTGGTTCAGGCACGGTTTGGTCCGGTTAATTTTGGGATGTGTTGTGCGTTGGCGGTTTCGTTTTGCGTGTGTGGGGGGTTCTATGTTCTGTCACCTTTCTTGTGAGCTATTGCTGCTTTCCTTACTGTGGAGTGTTGTTCTTTGGGCGGTGTTGTTCTGTTTTTAATTTATCCCCCGTGTGCGTTTTTCCAGGGGCTTTTTGGGGGTGCTTGTTCCTTCATGCGTGTTGGTTGTCTTTTTTATGGGGAGTTGGTACAGATGTTTGTATAGCTTTCCTTTTGCATCTTTGGTTTTATTTTGTTTGCTTGTTCTCTTCTTCATTTGCTCCTATGTATTTGGTATGTGTTTGTGTGCGTTTGCTTTCTTTGTTGTGTTATTATTTTCTGTCTCGTGTTTATAATTATCCCGTGTCTTTTCGGTCTCATTTGTGTTGCGGGCATCTTTCTTATAAAATCTTTGTCGTTTAATGGTTATCAAATTTCAATGGGGTGGTTGTACTTTTCATGTGGGTGTTGGCTTGTGGGGTGTGCATGTTGTTTTGCGTGTGATTGTTGGGCGTAAATTCTTCTAGATGTGCGTGGTCCTCTCGGTTGCCGGTTTGTTTTCCCGTCCGAGATGTGCTGCTGTTAAAATGTTTGTGTATTTGATAACGGGTTTTTCCACTGTGGTCTTGCATTGGGTTTCTGTACAGTTGAAGTGGTTATATTATATCCGTCTTGTATTGCTTGTCTTGTAAACACGTTTGTTGGCGTGTATTGTGAGGATGTGTTTGTGTTCGTTGTTGCGTGGGTTTGTGGTTTCTTACGTTCTTTATTAACCTGGTTCTTTTTAATAAATTCCGTTCCGTGTTTTGTGGGTTAATGTTGTTGCGTTTCTGTGCATTCGGTTCTGTTCTTGTAATTTATCTGGTGGTTCATATCCGGGTTTGCTTTAAACTGTTCTTAAACTTTTAGTATTGGGATATTTTTATATTGCTTGCCTTTAATATGTACTATCTATGCTTCTTTTCTTTGGCGCGGTCATTGTGGCGTTGGTGGTTGTTTTCTTCTCCTTGGTCTTTTTTATTTTCAATGCCTTTTACAACGTTCCTTTGCGTTTTGGGTGTGCGTTTTTATGCTGTGCCTTTTTTCTGTGTTTTGGGCTACTTCGGGGTTTCCCTTTTCCATTTTGCTTTGGTTGTATAATCTAATGTTGTCTTTTGTTTATCATCGTTTCCTTGGGTGTTACTTTGTTTCTTACTTGTTTTGTTATCGGTTCGTCGGTTTTGGCAATATCTGTAATTTTGCGGTTGTGGTTTCTGTGTTTTCTGTATCCGTGTGTATCTTCTGTTGTGTTTTCTCATCCATTTCTGGTGTGGTGTTGCGTTGGTGGTGGATGAGGTCGTTTTTCTGTTTTTTGTGTCTGAAGCGTGTGCGGGTGCGTGTGTGCGTGTGTGCGTGTGCGTGTGTGCGTGTGTGCGTGTGCGTGTTGCGTGTGTGCGGTGTGCGGTGTGCGTGTGTGCGTATGCGCGGGTGCGTATTGAGGTGCGTGTGTGCGTGTGCGGTTTTGTGCGTGTGCGTGTGTACATGTGTGCGTGGGCGTGTGCGTGTGTGCGTTTGTGCGCGTGCGTGTAGCTTTGTGTGGGTGTGCGTGTCGTGTTGGTGTGCGGGTGTGTACGTGTGCGTGTGTGCGTTGGTGTGTGGTGCGTGTGTGCGTGTGTGCGTGTGCGTGTTGCGGTGTGCATTGTGCATGTGTGCGTGTGTGCGTGTGCGTGCGTGTGTGCTTTGCGCGCAGGGTGCGGTGTGCGTGTGCGTGTTTGGCGTGTGTGCGTGTTGCGTGTGCTTGTGTGCGGTGTGCGTGTGTGCGGTGCATGTGCGTGTGGGTGGTGGTGGTGTGTGCGTGTGTGCGTGGTGCGTGTGTGCGTGGTGCGTGTGTGGCGTGTGTGCGTGTGTGGTGGTGCGTGTGTGCGTGTGTGTGTGCGTTGCGTGTGTGGTGCGTGTGGGTGTGTGCGTATGGCGTGTGCGTGTGGGTGGCGTGTGTGGTGTGCGTGTGTGGGTTGCGCATGTGTGCGTGTGGTGGTGGTTTGGTGTGCGTGTTTTGTGGTGTGTGCGTGTGTCTGTTTTTCGTGTGTGCGTGGTGCGTTTGTGGTGCGTGCGTGTGCGTGTGGTGTGTCGTGGTGCTTGTGGGTGCGTGTTGGGGTGTGCGTGTGTGTGTGCGGTGTACGTGGGCGTGTGCGCATGTGTGCGGTGTGCATGTTGCGTGGTGGTGTGTGCGTGTGTGCGTGTGTCGTGTGTGGTGTGGGGTGTGGTGCGTGGTGCGGTGTCGTGTCGCGTGTGCGTGTGCGTGTGCTGTCTCGTGTTGCGTGTGTGCGTGTTGCGTGTGGGTGTGCGGTGTGCGTGTGTGCGGTGTGCGTGGCGTGTGCGTGTGGCGTGTTGCGTGTGTGGTGGTGCGGTATGCGGGTGTGTGGGTGGTGTTGCGTGTGGTGTGTGGTGGGTGCGTGTGTGCGTGTTTTTCGTGTGCGTGTGCGTGTGGCGTGTGTGCGTGTGGCGTGCGGTGCGTGTGTGGTGTGGGTGTGTGTGGTGTGTGCGTGTTGCGTGTGTGCGTGTGCGTGGTGCGTGTGTGCGTGTGGGTGTGCGTGTGTGCTGTCGTGGTGCGCATGTTCGGTGTCTGTGTGCGTGGTGGTGTGTGCGTGTGCGTTTGTGCGTGCGTGGTGTGCGGTGTGTGGTGTGTTGTGTGCGTGGTGCGTGTGTGCGTGTGGGTTGTGTGCGTGTGGTGTGGGGTGCGGGTGCGTGTGCGGGTTTGTGCGTGTGTGCGTTGCGTGGTGGCTGTGCTTTCGTGGCGTTGTGCGGTGTGCGGTGCGTGTGTGCGTTGGGGGTGCGTGGTGTGCGGTGTCGTGGTGGTGTGCGGTGGGGTGATTAGTGGTCGTGCTTTCGTGTGTGCGGTGTGCGTGTGTGCGTGGGTGTGGTGTTGGTGTGTGGTGTGGCGTGTGGGGGTGTGTGGTGTGGCGTGGTGTGGTGTTGGGTGTGGTGTGTTCGTGGGTGTGGTGTGTGGTGGCGTTTGGGGTGTGGGGTGTGGTGGGGGTGGTGCTGTGTTTGTGGTGTGTGCTTTCTTGCGCTTTGATTTAAGTTTCTTTGTTTTGTGTGCTTGGTTTTTTTCTATTTTTGCTTGTTTTGTGTTGTTGTGGGCTGGGTGTGGGATTTGTGGATTCTTTTTGTGGGTTTGTTTTGGGGTGTGGGTTGCGTGTTTTGTGCTTTATGTGGGTTATGGGAGTGTGGGTTCTTTTTTTGGGTCCTTACTTTCAGATTTATAACCAAATCATTAAAATTCTCCTAAATTAAGTATGTTTAAGTTAATTCTTTTGAGTATTATATTTTTAAAAATTTTATCTATTAGAATTATTCTTTATAAAGAACTGACTCAACGAATACCGCAAAATCAAAGCCTTAACCAAATAATTAAAAATTTTTATTAAGCAATTTTAATTAAGGGGATTGGGTTTGCTTGTTAAATTTGGAAATTTTCAATTTGTTTAAAGGGTGTTATATTTTTTTTAAATTACAACAGTATTTACAAAGGTTGTATAAATTCGCTCCAAAAATTTAACAACTAAAGGGATATTTTAAAACCTCTAACCATTTTGAAAAGGGAAACAGTAGAAACATTTAATCATTTAAAAACATCTTCCATTTTTAAGGCAGTGAAAAGGTCATATGGAATACAAAACAAAAAATAATTACGCCTCAAATACTAACCAAATTTAAATATGTAAAGGCAAACAAAAACATTTTCAAAAATAATAAAGGAATGTTATGGGATTTGTTCGATTAATGGAAAACATTTTCTAAAATGAAAAAAAGTAGTTATGGGTTTGGTTCGTTAATGGAAAAACGTCCCTAATTTAAAAAGGCCTTTAAGTTAATTGAACCAAACATTAATTAGAAAAAACAATTTTTAACCATCAAAAGTGAAAAGGAAAAAGTGTTTATCCATTTTTTGATAAACGTTAAGGTTGGGTTTTTGACAGGTCAAGTGAAAAATCAGTCGCAAGTTAATAGAATGCCAAAGTAAATATTATCGTTACTAAATTTTTGAAAATGGGTGTCGATAACGGACCAAATGTCGGCAAACATTCCTAATTGGAATTGGTAATATTTTAAAAAATAAGTTTAAGCGTCACAGATTAAACACACAATCCAAGAATCGCAAAAAAGGTTAGTTTGTTAAAAAAAACTTTAAACGGTTTAGGTTATTTCAAAGAAAAATTGTCAGGAAACTCCTTAAATTATTAAAAAACGATTAATGTAGCTACAAATCAGTTTGGATTAATCACAGATAAAGTGTCAAAACTCGGAACTCCATAAGTAGTTAATTTCCTTCATTATTTTGATTCAAACGCTTTTAAGTTTTTTTATTAGAAAACACCAAAACTCATTGAAAAAGCAAACTTAGGCCCAAAACTTTTAAATGGTAGACGGTTCCAATATTATCGTAACTAAATTTATTAACAAATCCGGTTGTTTCGAATAACTATTTTACATTTATTTCCTTGTTTTAAATGTTTTTTTATTTGTGTAAAAACTTTTTTATAAAATTTTTTATAAACTTTTCTTTTCAGCGTCCGTTAGCTATTAAATTATCTAACACAAGGATTTACAAAAGAATTTACTAACTAACCTTATGTGGGTGTTGCAAAAACCAAAACATGTCTTTTGGGGTAAATGTGTTACAATCTTCTGAAAAATTTGAGTCAGCGGATTTTGTTGAATGATGTCAATATTTCTAAATTTAACTGTAGCGGTAGTCTTTTCGGGTTTGAATTAGCGAACGGAAAATAATAAAGCATGCTCCACCGTTTAAACCCTCGCTCCAACACCATCATATATATCTCCCAATTTCTTTCCATTAAATTTAATCCCTTTTCAATTTTTTATTGATTCTATTACTCCTACCCACAATCCACCACTCCAAAATCTATAGGGCACAACATTTGGGTTAAAACAATTTGTAAATTTATAAGATTATTCTAATTTTTTAGGAGTTATATAAAGAATAAAAAAATAATGGTTCGTTTAAGTTTATGTAAAACAAAATTTTAATAAATTGGATTTTGCTTGTTTAAATATTTCGGATTCTACTTATTTAAACTTTGCCGTTAAAAAAAAAAAACGTTTCAAACATTTGTTCATAAATTAATTTAAAAATGTTTCCGTTGTTTCCATTTTGGTAAAAAGATACGATAAAAAACAATGCATTGTAAACGAAGTAAAACTGAAATTATGCGAAATGTTGGAGCATTTGCTAACTAAAAATTAAACTGTACGGATTGGCAAATAACCAAAAAAGGGGGATTAAATTTTGGTAAAGTGTAATTTAGCAATTTGTCTTTCCGAAAAAGAATGTTTAATATTCATAACTCTAATAATTATTTTTTTTGGTTTTGGTGATTTTATATACAACTAACATCGATAACATCGTTTCCGTCCAGTTAGGATTTTGGGGTTAAATTTGGGATGTTTCTGCCAAAGTTGCTAAACTTCTGGCCTGCAATAAACACCATAAAACCATAAAAATATAAATTTTTTGTTCCTTTATTTAAAATTTTATCCCTTTTTCAATTCCAGATTTTCCTACACTTTCTAAATTTTCACCACTTTTTACTTAATCAATATGAATGTAATTAAAGGTTTGAAATCAAATTTGTTCCAATCACTACATCACTTATTAGCCATTTTACGAAGTTATAAAAGAAATAAAGAGAAATTAATATTTCTTGCTAGAAATAATGCTGAAAACTAAAAATTTTAAAAATTGCTCAAGTGAAACACAGCAAAAACCTAGACATTCCAAAAGTTAAAATTAAAATCAAAATTGAGACGTATCATTATGCTTCTTTTTTAATTATAAGAAACCAAAACCTACTTAAACCGAGATTTTCTTCTTGGCTATTAAAATTATTAGGGTGTTTATATATTTCATTAGCTTCACGTTGTAAACGAACATAATAATGAGCTTGTCTTGACAATATTTCCATATTATCAAATTGAATGCCATGATTTAAATTATTCAGGGCATGTTCAGCCACAGCAGACCTCTCTGGTTGACGTAATATACAAAATCTCATACTTTTCCATATGAACAAGATAACTTATACACTCCGGAAGATGATAAAGGGTTTGACGCATCTTTAGGTGATCTTATTTAATTAAGACTTTTTCAATTCTATTTGTAACATTAGCTATAAAAGGAAGAAAAGCAGTACCAACATTAAGAACTGGTTTTTCTTTAAGGTTACGCCTAGAAGGTGTAATAACATTATTAATATCTGTAAGTGAATATCCATTATCTTGTAACGATTTTCTTAAATATTTATATTCATCTTTCAAAAATTCAGGGTCACAAATTCGTTTTGCTCGATCTACTAAGGATTTAATTACACTAATTTTTTGACGTGGATGGTGGTTATATATTTTATTTGAGGTGATGTTTGGATTTGAAGTTTTTCACAACTTTACACTTACATCATAACCTAATTACATTTTGTTAAAATGTGTTTTTGGCTGACAAATTTCATTGTTAGCTTTCGCCGTAGAGAGTGTTCCAACCCCAAAAAAGATAAGTATTTTATTAAGGATGAATGAGTTCGATAGAATTGAGAAAATGTTCCAAACAATAGAGAAGAACACGTGTCAAATGAATACAAAATTAGACACATTAGTATTAGAAATTAAACAAGTAAAGGTGGAAAATGTAAAATTGAAAGTTCAAATAACAGCGCAAGAAGGAAAAATAACTAATTTAGAAAGATAGACAAGGAAAATAGTATTATAATAAAAGGTGTATCAGATGAAGAAAACGATAATGAAAGCGTGCTAAGTGGCAAATTATCAATAATTATTCAAAGAATGGGTATGAATTTAGACATAAAAGCTGAGAATGACCAAGTAAGAAGAATTGGGGGTTACATCAAGGATAATAAAAGGCCAATACACCTTAACTTAATTAAAGAAAGTACGAAACTTACAGTCCTTCAAAATGCAAAAATCTTAAAGGATCGGATATATGGATCAAGACTACACTAGGGAAGTTCAAGAGGAAAGAAAGGCATTAATACCCCACCTGGAAGAAGCGCGGTGAAGAGGATATAGGGCACAGCTAAAATTTAATACGCTAATTGTGAACGACCGAATATACAGGGTAGACGACATAAAAAGGAAAAATTAACAGTCAAAGGAGGATAGTTAGGATATACAGAGGACAGTACCGAAAAGGTCCCCGGGGGGAATTACCCTGGATGATCAATTGACAAAAGTAACACGTACCGGGAGAAAAAACTAGTAGATAAACATAGGACAGGGGGTAGCGATGACAAAAAAGGCAATGAACAAGGAAAGGCACATACGGTAATACAACAAAACAGAGAAATATAAAAAAAGATAATCAATCCAACAAAGAAGAACTGAAAGAAGCAAAGCAAAAGAGGGACT
>JARFJB010001147.1:32500-38923 GCA_036346205.1 Vesta saturnalis | reverse complement strand
TGCATGCGTGCGTGCGTGCGTGCGTGCGTGCGTGCGTGCGTGCGTGCGTGCGTGCGTGCGTGCGTGCGTGCGTGCGTGCGACCGTGCGTACGTGCGTGCGTGAGAGCGTGCGTACGTGCGAGCGCGCGTGCGTGCGTGCGAGTGTACGTGCGTGCGTGCGAGCGTGGGTGCGTGCGTACGTGCGTACATGCGCGCGTGCGTGCGTGCGTGCGTGCGTGCGTGCGTGCGTGCGTGCGTGCGTGCGTGCGTGATTGCGTGCGTGCGTGCGTACGTGCGTGCGTGAGTGCGTGCGTGCGTGCGTGCGTGCGTGAGTGCGTGCGTGCGTGAGCGTGCGTGCGTGCGTGCGTGCGTGCGTGCGTGCGTACGTGCGTGCGTGCGTGCGTGCGCGTACGTGCGTGCGTGCGTGCGTGCGTGCGTGCGTGCGTGCGTGCGTGCGTGCGTGCGTGCGTGCGTGCGTGCGAGCGTGCGTGCGTGCGTACGTGCGTACGTGCGCGCGTGCGTGCGTGCGTACGTGCGTGCGTACGTGCGTGCGTGCGTGCGTGCGTGTGTGCGTGCGTGCGAGCGTGCGTGCGTGTGCGTGCGTGCGTGCGTGCGTGCGTGCTTGCGTGCATGCGTGCGTGCGTGCGTGCGTGCGTGTGTGCGCGTGCGTGCGTGTGTGCGTTCGTGCGTGCGTGCGTGCGTGCGTGCGTGCGTGCGTGCGTGCGTGCGTGCGTGCGTGCGTGCGTGCGTGCGTACGTGCGTGCGTGCGTACGTGCGTGCGTGCGTGCGTGCGTGCGCGTGCGTGCGTGCGTGCGTGCGTGAGTGAGTGCGTGCGTGCGTGCGTGCGTGCGTGCGTGCGTGCGTGCGTGCGTGCGTGCGTGCGTGCGTGCGTGCGTGCGTGCGTGCGTGCGTGCGTGCGTACTGCGTGCGTGCGTGCGTGCGTGCGTGCGTGCGTGCGTGCGTGCGTGCGTGCGTGCGTGCGTGCGTGCGTGCGTGCGTGCGTGCGTGCGTGCGTGCGTGCGTGCGTGCGTGCGTGCGTGCGTGCGTGCGTGCGTGCGTGCGTGTGTGTGTGTGTTAAACGACGAATCGGTGGGGATGGTAGGTGTGTCAGTATAAGTCTATTGAGTCCGACTTTTCTATGTGCGGCTATTTTGTCTATTTAGAAGTAGTTGAGGATTGGAATAGGAGTAATTGGGCAGAAAAGCTGTTCATTTACGTCCATGATTCTCTCGGGAAATTCGGAGCTTTTGATATACTCAAGCTCTTGCTCTAGACGATTTTTAAAATCGTCATCGAACGAGGGATGATTAGGTGAAGAAAAAACCGATTGAAGGTTATGGCGGAGAACTTCGGCCTTGTCTTGATCGCTAGAAATTAAGTTACCCTGAGGATCGGTTAGGTGGATTTGGGCTTGGTTTTGCGTTTGGTGAGTACATTGAATGTGTGCCAGAACTTCTTTCTATCTCCGTAATTGGGTTTCGAGGTGGCCCGAACCCATTTGCTTTCGGTGTATGTATTGGTTTGACGCCGGATTAGGACGTTTGGTCGGTTATATTCGGTCTTGAGAGCGGGATCCCTTGATCTCATGAATTCACGATAGACTCGCCTCTTCCATTTGATCAAGGCTACGATATATTGTTGGAGAGGTTTTCGGAAGATATCGATTGGCTTTTGGGGGATTAAGGCTTTGACCGCTCTCTCGGCATCGTTGGGAGTGTGGATATCGTACGACCAAATATTGTTGGTGGTACATTCCAATCGGCGTTTTGAAAACCTTTACGGATAATGGAGGAGAAGGAGGGGGTGGAGCGAGGCCAAGGGATGTTTTAGCGAGAAGAAAGAGGTGGTCTGGTGTGACGGTTTCACCTAAGTGGCAATCGGAGGACATGCGTTGAATTAGTGGCTCGGTTCATACAGTATGATCGATTATAGAGGAACCTTGATGACTAATAAATGTGGAATTGATGTTCCTTATCCTGAACAGTGGTAGGTTAATAATATTGAGGGATAGGCGGATACCGCTTCTGTTTGTCATGGAATCTAAAAATTGGCCATGTCGGGCATTAAAGCCTTCTAGGAGGATAAAATTGGGTAGGGTGGAAATATGGTCTGGTAGGCAATTGGAAATTACTTCTTTGGGAGGATTGTAATAACTAAAGAAGGTGACGAGAAGAGGGAAGTGCACCGTTGCAGCAACACATTCGAGATGTTGCATTAATTGTCCCTATTATAAGATCCATTCAACTTAGGGTGATGGAGAGGGATTTTGGTGAGTAGTTACGGTGGAAGATTAGGAACGGATCAACAAAGTTGATTCTGGTACGGCGTTCCAAATGCCCTCTGGACGTATTGTCGACACATTTCGCAATGTCGATCCGGCGCTCATGGAATAGTTGGATGTGGGAGAAGGTAAGGAAGGCGATAAAATCCGAAATGAAAGGAGTATGCAGGTGTCTGACGTCCTTGGTGTCTGATGTGGCAAGAGGGAGCGGTTTGGGAACGGCAGTCGCTGCCGGGTTGGTGGGGATTGCACGGGTCACTCAGGCAAAGGAGTACGTCGTGTAAGGTCCACCGCAGTTGTAACACTTTACCGTATTTAGACGCATACAAGAGGAAGCTTTGTGGTTTTCACCACAGGTGGGGTTACAGGGGGTACGGGTGGGGCACTCCTCGGTTGAGGTTGAGTTAGAGGAAGGATTAGTGATGGGTCTAGCGCCAGGGTTAGGTTAGGATGCCGTAGTGCAAAGAGCAGTGGAAGGATTGGGTGATTTAGGGGCACGGTAAACGGGTTTGCTTGTAGGTGGGATATCGGACGAGGCGGCGAGATATAGATGGATGTCGTCTTTAATTTTGAAGGATAGGCATGAAGGTGGTATCACGGGTCTCGGGGGCAGGGAAAGAGCAAGGGGAACCGTAGCCCAGGGGCCCGGTTTGGAGGGCAGTAAGGGTACGTAAATTAGGGTTAGAACGTGGCGTGTTTAAGAAAGAGTGGACTCCTACCGAGGTGCAACCTCATACACAGCTAGATAAAAACTTGGGCGTTAGAATGAAGGGCTTTGTTAGTATTAATAAAGACAATAATTTATTTTAAAATTCATTATTATTTAGTTGTTACCTTGCTTTTTTTGATTCCTTTGTGTGATTCCTGACTGTTGCTGGATTCCTTGTTAATTCTTCTAGGAATCGATCCCTGTAGTTCTTGATTTCCTTGATGTCTTGGTTCCTGGCAGGTTGTAGTTTCGTCCTGGGTTGCAGTACTTCTTCCTGGTCGGGATCCGCTTCCTCGTATTGACTGTATTCGGAGCAGTGTTAATCCTAACTTAGAAGCGGCGAAGACTACGATGTCCGGAGCATAAGCGGGAAAACGCTAAGTTCTTTTCTGTAAACTTTTAATTAATTACTTAAAAACCATTTCTTATTTTTGATTTAACAAGCTCGACCTCTCGGAGAGAATGTTCACTCAGAAATTGAGCGTCTGTAGCGCGCCGGTTTTATTGAAACCATCGGAAGACGGAACGACTTCGGGTGGGGAGGGGATAAATATTCATTATTTGGGATATCTGTAACTTAAGTCACTCTATTGACGCACTTATCCAATTGGGACCCCCTGAATGCGTGCGCCAATATAGTGCCTTACGGTACTTGTGTTTTAATATACTATTACCCCACTTAAGATAACAACGGTAAAACTCTATTATTTTATTATTGAACACACAAACTTTCACAATCTTAAATGGCTACCAAAACTCAATGACAGTTTGACAGGTTAAATAACTTGTCATGTGCGAAATTGTTTTCATGGCTACTGCGAATAATCACAGGAAGAACCGTTGAAGTATTAAATAATATAGCGAAATCAAAGGAACTCAAAAATATTGAGTGATGGGTATAGAACATACTTATGAAGAATTGTGTGGTTTTTTATTCTAATAATAATATTTTAGAATTTCAGATTTCGCAGGTTTGAACATACATTTTGAATACCTTGCAGCATTTATGTCTAATATTTCTTCTTTAGAAAATATAATTAAGCTTGTTATTTCCTTGGACTAAGTGTAAATGTTTTCCTAACAAAACACAAGACGGTACATAATAATAAAGTTGTACCTGTAAATGCGATTTGTTGGATAAAGTTAGGATTATTTAAAAAACCATAAATTTTACCTGTATGAAACCTATCTAAATAAAGTTTTACAATTGCACATAGAATCCAAAAATCCAAAGAATGATATGCAGGGTGTTCTATTAAGAAAAGGTTTTGTCTTTCCCTGCTTTTTGGAACAATCTGCATAGTAAAAAATTATTTTACATTGCGTACACTCTCTAGCCATATAATATGATAAATATATTTTATTGCCAAAGATTAACCATAAAGCACCAGTTTACATTGCTCTATCATTGACTCACCCGGCATTTTTTTTTATGGAAAGGATACAATTGATTTTCGCGCAGTATTCGCCAGACATTTCGATTTGAGACACCCACTTGTCCAGATAACTCTGGAGTACTACTGACGGATCTTCTTCAACAAGGTTTAATATTTCTTCTTCGGCATCCAAAATTCGTTAGTGTCAGCCAGGCTTACCATCCAGACCTTGACGTGTTTACAGTACACCAGTCTCTCGTGCACAGAGTACCAGAGAAGTGAATTTTTGTGGAATGGTCTGTTAGGAAACCGCTCAGCATATTGCAGCAGCAGACTTCTTGTATACTTCTCCAAAAAGTAACAACATGTCAACGTATTCTGTATTAGTACGATTGTCCATTTTTACGTTCTCTATTAAGATTTTTTGGAAGAATTAATGCCAAACAAACAGTGCAGTTACAAAAACTGAAATCTCTTGACAAATCCGAAAATTTATTGGCATCAGCCTACTTCGAAAAGAGTCAGTGCGTGAATTAATGCCTACTTTGCACAATTTTTTGAATAATTGTTTTAGCATTAATCTTTTTAGCAGTAATTTGTTGATCAATTGCGTCAACGCCTTATTTTAAGACTTTGTGTACATTACCACAGTGATAACTTTGAACATCTAATGTAAGGTGGTTTTCTTGAAAAAATTACAAATTGTGTATTCGTTTAATTAAATTCTTTAATCAATCCTTAAAAATCTGAAAATAAATGAAAGAAAATTTTAAAAGGTCATATTCATTTTCATATAAGGACTAACAATACGTGAAACTGGTTTGAAGACTATTTTATTATCTATTATTTAGTACTCTACTAACATATAATAAAAACATTTATTTTCATACAAACAATATTAGTATTCTATTTAAAAATAATTTGCTATAATTCCACTTGAAACAAATAGTTAAAGAAACGTAACTCTAATCCTCGACACTCGGATACTGACACTCAGCACGAACTCTATTTAGTTCTCTTCCTAGTTTTTTGCTACCGTGGTAAATTCCTAAAGAGGTCGCTACTTCGTATAGTGAAACCCGGAAGAAAGTGGAAAATAATGTATTAATTTCTGTTATTCGAGCGCGGACTTGTACACTATAAATTTGGCATTTACTTTAAGAGAAACATATTTTCTTTTTATACCTCAATGAAATATTTTGTGTGCAGCATCTCAACATACGGTATATAATAATTTATTTTTTATTTACATTTTATACTACTGAATTATGTAATATACTTATATGTACAACCCACAGAATAGTTGACTAAATAATTACTTTATATATAAAACCTTTGGTTATATAACAAAGAGTTTTACGACTAAAGTATATTATGACACTAACGTGCACACTCCACTCATTTTTATATCCTTTTTAGTTTATTTACACATGAGGGAGCATTTCGTTGAGGTTCAACAATAATATATGATGTGAAATTCTTTAATAATTTAATAGAAAAGTATTTATTTTAGGAAACTTCTGAAACTTTTTTTATGTAATTTTAACTTACATTTCTTACTTTCCTAATTTTATCTTTAAGAAATTAATTATTAATCCATATCTTTTTTCCCGATTTAATGTTTATCTTGGTCAAATACAATTTATGGTGGTCCAAAATTATTATATAAGTTAACTTATAAATATTTAATTAACCAAAAAAAATTCACTTGCTACGTATAATTAATTAATTTAATAATTATAGTTCTCAAAATAGATTCATGAAATAATAACTAGATATTGGCCGATCAGTTGATGTATTAGGTTCCCTAGGGTTATACACGGGTGCTTACTTTGCCGACTTGATCTTGATAAAGACAAAACAGTAAATCTGATATGCACAGCACATAACTTCGTACGTCGTTGTATACTAGCAAGTATGGGCAACGGTTAAACAGTCCACGAAACGTATGTTGCAACTTGTTTGTGTCATCTCATACATTAAATGTATAAAACCCATACAGTTATAAACATATACATGTGCGCAAAATTTATGAATCATGAAATATAATAAATGTTACTTAAGCCTTACGTGAATAG
>JARFJB010001147.1:7500-30000 GCA_036346205.1 Vesta saturnalis | reverse complement strand
ACACAGACACTGATACAGACACAGACACAGACACAGACACAGACACAGACACAGGCACAGACACAGACACAGACACAGACGCAGAGACAGACGCAGACGCAGACGCAGACGCAGACGTAGACTCAGACGCAGACGCAGACGCAGACGCAGACGCAGACGCAGACGCAGACGCAGACACAGACACAGACACAGACACAGGCACAGACACAGACACAGACACAAACGCAGAGACAGACGTAGACACAGACGCAGACGCAGACGCAGACGCAGACTCAGACGCAGACGCAGACGCACACGCACACGCACACGCACACGCACACGCGCACGGGCATGCGCGCACACACACACACACACACACACACACACACACACACACACACACACACACACACACACACACACACACACACACACACACACACACACACACACACACAGACACAGACATGGATACAGCACAGACACAGACACAGACACAGACACAGACACAGACACAGACACAGCCACAGACACAGACACAGACACAGACAGACAGACACAGACAGACACAGACAGACACAGACACAGACACAGACACAGACACAGACACAGACACAGACACAGACACAGACACAGACACAGACACAGACACAGACACAGACACAGACGCAGACACAGACACAGACGCAGACGCACAGACGAGACGCAGACGCAGACGGACCAGACACAGACAGACAGACACAGACACAGACACAGACGCAGACGCAGACGACAGACGCAGACACAGACGAGACGCAGACGCAGACGCAGACGCAGACGCAGACGCAGACGCAGACGCAAACGCAGACGCAGACGCAGACGCAGACGCAGACGCAGACGCAGACTCAGACGCAGACGCAGACGCAGACGCAGACGCAGACACAGACGCAGAGACAGACGCAGATGCAGACGCAGACGCAGACGCAGACGCAGACGCAGACGCAGACGCAGACGCAGACGCAGACGCAGACGCAGACGCAGACGCAGACGCAGACGCAGACGCAGACGCAGACGCAGACGCAGACGCAGACGCAGACGCAGACCAGACGCAGACGCAGTCGCAGACGCAGACGCAGACGCAGACGCAGACGCAGACGCAGACGCAGACGCAGACGCAGACGCAGACGCAGACGCAGACGCAGACGCAGACGCAGACACAGACACAGACACAGACACAAACACAGACACAGACACAGACACAGACACAGACACAGACACAGGCACAGACACAGGCACAGACACAGACACAGACACAGACACAGACACAGACGCAGACGCAGAGACAGACGCAGACGCAGACGCAGACGCAGACGTAGACGCAGACGCAGACGCAGACGCAGACGCAGACGCAGACGCAGACGCAGACGCAGACGCAGACGCAGACACAGACACAGACACAGACACTGGCACAGACACAGACACAGACACAAACACAGAGACAGACGCAGACACAGACGCAGACGCAGACGCAGACGCAGACTCAGACGCAGACGCAGACGCACACGCACACGCACACGCACACGCACACGCACACGCACACGCACACGCACAAGCACACGCACACGCGCACGCGCATGCGCACACACACACACACACACACACACACACACACACACACACACACACACACACACACACACACACACACACACACACACACACACACACACACACACACACACACACACACACACACACACACAGACATGGATGTAGACACAGACACAGACACAGACACAGACACAGACACAGACACAGACACAGACACAGACACAGACACAGACACAGACACAGACACAGACACAGACACAGACACAGACACAGATACAGACACAGGCACAGACACAGACACAGACACAGACACAGACACAGACACAGACACAGACACAGACACAGACACAGACACAGACACAGACACAGGCGCAGACACAGACACAGACGCTGACGCAGACGCAGACGCAGACACAGACGCACACGCAGACGTAGACGCAGACGCAGACGCAGACGCAGACGCAGACGCAGACTCAGGCGCAGACACAGACACAGACACAGACACAGACACAGACACAGACACAGACACAGACACAGACACATACACAGACACAGACACAGACACAGACACAGACACAGACACAGACACAGACGCAGAGACAGACGCAGACGCAGACGCAGACGCAGACGCAGACGCAGACGCAGACGCAGACGCAGACGCAGACGCAGACGCAGACGCAGACGCAGACGCAGACGCAGACTCAGACGCAGACGCAGACGCAGACGCAGACGCAGACGCAGACGCAGACGTAGACTCAGACGCAGACGCAGACGCAGACGCAGACACAGACACAGACACAGACACAGACACAGACACAGACACAGACACAGACACAGGCACAGACACAGACACAGGCACAGACATAGACACAGACACACACTCACATACACACACACATACGCACATACACGCACACACACATACACATACAAGTTTAGGCTGTGTTTTTATGGCTCGGTATCTTTTTTGTTTACGAGAACAATGCTACACGTATGGGTATTTCGCGTAGAAAGAACAAAAAGGAGGTTACTTTTTGTACCGATTCCTGGTGATCCGAAATATCCGAAAATAGCACTTCAAATGTTTCAAACACACTTGTGTGCTATTATTTATTGAATATTGAGTGAAGTTGAATAAAATGTATTTTACGATTTTTATGTAAACTCTTTGGGGTAATATTCATGGCGTTGAAGAAACGTAATTTCAATGTCTTAGTGTCCTCTGATAGAGGTCGGGATTCCCTTCAATTTTATTGGTGCATATGGTAATACTCCACGGATACGTTCAGAAGCAATTATATATGTCGTATACTGTTTACTGTACCCAAATTATTGCAAATGATTTTTTCCTTTCATATTAATGAGTGAAATATACTAGCAAACTTCTCCTGGAATGAAAATAGGTCCCGATGGTAATCGGAGGGTATGAATAGAAGATATATCAATTTCTTAGATACTGTTAATTTATAGTTGTCAATTTTTTTGGTATATAATTATGAATGTCACTGAGCACTCATGAAACATGACATGCTGTTTCTTGTATAATGAGCAACTTTTGTTACTTACTGTGGGAACTAAAATTAACGACATTGAGTAGTGTTGCATAATAATAAAGGATACACATAGAAAAGATATAAAAACAAAGACCTTACAGGAAACATGTGACTCCACAATGAAAGTCTTCATACTTTTTTGTGTGTTAATTATTCCAGTGCAACTAAAAGTAACTAAAAGTCTTTTAATTGTAAAGGTTAAATATTTATTCTAATTTATTTTCAGCGAAAATCTCATGTAATAGTAGATTGGGAAAACCTTCATATTCCGTATTTTGATAAATGTGTCAGTGAGTCAAATGTCGATCCCATGGTTCCAAGAAATATGTTCAGACAGCTTCATCTCCCAGATGAATCAACTTTTCATTGCTACATGAAATGTATTTTATACATAATAACTGGATGTCATCTGATGGTATATTTGATCCTAAGGCCGTAGTTGATATTGCTCATGTACCTGAAGAATTAGCAGTGAAATGTTGTAAACTAGGTGAAAAAGAGGAAGAACTGTGTCTAAGAGCGTATGTTGCAACGAAATGTGTTATTGAAGACGTTCTTCTCGATTAATTAAAGTATCTTTATGTATAATCTCACTGTAACTTAAAATGGGATATAGTAGGGTACAGTGTCGCAAAGGTAGTGTTAATTTTTTACCATACAGAAATTATTACAACACCTGTATATGTCATTTGTAAAGGTTTTTGCCAAAGTGGCAATGATCAAATCTACATATAACATATAGCACTTATTCTACTTATTAAACTGAAGTTTTATGAGTACTGAACCAAGTGTGTACTACTTTCCATAATAATAAGTAACCTTTACTGTACAATAAGAATAACCAACCAGATGAAAAAACGAAGTAGGTCTTTATGCTGTTCCATTACCAATTAAAATTTAAGTGTTAATTAATATAATTTTATTGCTCGACAAACGATTCACATCTAAACATGTTCTTTGCAACGGAAATTCTGTGGTCAATGAATTCTAGATAAGATTCCGCAATAGCAAAGCTGTTCCAACGGCCTAATCTTTTCAAACCAGTAACATCTACATCCATGTTGCTTCAACAGTAGACTTGGAGGGTAACCTGTGTAAAGTTCAACTTCCGAAAACCCGAAGTGCGTTGTAACACGTTTGGGAACTGAAAGAATCGTATTAACTACCACTATCTGAGTACTACATTTACGCTATTGTAAAGAAATCAAAACATTATTACGTTTAATACCTAATGAATGTCCTTTTTCATAGTATTCACATGTGAAATTAATACAGGAAAAAAAATGAGGTAAGACAACCTGCATTTGCTCATAACTACAACTGTAAGGGCTTTATAACGTTATTTACCAAATATGTATTCATTTTGTTTACAAGCAACGACTTGTTACGTTCAAAACTACATTCTGTAACCAATCTTGCAGTACAAAAGCGAAGATTCGTAGTCTTAGGGTCCGCCGTTAGGTCGGTCAAAGTAAAGATGGCGTAAGTCCTTACAGTGACGAAGGTGGTAGCTAAAGGTTAATAGAGAAAAGAGAGCGCCAGATAGAATTAATAAAAGCAGCGCTAGGTAATAAGAGAGCATTAGTCACTTTCCTAGCCAAGTAACAAGTGTTAGTAAGCATTCTATTCCTATTATTGGTAAATTAATTAAAGTATGTTTAACAAAACATAATATATAAATAAACCCGAAAACAATGGCTAAATTAATGTTCCTTTATATTAGAATGTAACAACAATGAAATCAATAATTTAGGTAGATACCCAGTATGAATAATATAGTAAATTGGTCAACAAATACGGATTTAGTTTATAATACTAGGTGAACTTCTATACTATTGTATAGGTAACTCTCATAGCACATAAGCATAGTCATACAGAATATAAAGCATAAAATTTGAAACAAGGCAGTCAATAGGACATTGCTGTAACGGATAAAAATTTCTAATTACTAAAAGATTAATGAGTGTATCTAAGTTCACAAATTTAACATCGAAAGGTTGAATGCATTTACCGTACAGGTTTTTCTATGTATCAAATCTGAACAGATGAAATAAAATCTAGCACTGTAAAAATTGACATGTTCGAAAGTAATACAAAAGCATAGGCCTAATCGGTGACTTAGCTTCCAATATCCAGATAACCTTGATTGTAGATCTTAAAGACTGCCCAAAAGATGTTGGAGGGTATCCTCCAAATCCTCTCAAATCTTAGCACGGTAACAGAAAGATTTCATAAATTGCTACAACCGTGGTACGAAAATCAGAACCATCCATAGTTTAGAATTACCCTGCACTAGGTGCCTCTGTACCTAAAAGGCTGCGTTCGATAGAATTAATCACAGATACCTTCTATTCGTATTAAACAAAATAAGTTTTGGCCATTATTTCATAGAACTAATAAAGCTGATGCACAAGAATGGAACAAGTCATATACGAATAGGGCCAAAACTTTCTAGAAGAATTCATCTTCAAAGTGGAATCAGGCAGAGATGTCCTCTATCTGGTCCCTTATTCTCCATTGCCATTGAATCTCTTTTATCCTTAATTGGTCGGCGGATTTGCCATTAATTCGAGTCCTCATGCAATTAACATAAAAGTGAGCGCATATGCAGACGACGACGTATCGGTGTTTGTGTCAAATTCACAAGATTTTGTTAACGTGCAAGAAAATAGAGTATGTCATCCAATCCGATTTAGAACTAAATTTTAATAAATGCACAAGTTTCTGGTCAAGTAAATGGAAGCAAAGGAAAAACAATCCTTTGCCATTTCAATGAACAGCAGAATGTATAAATGTATTAGGTGTATATCAAAATGTAAACTTTCACCATTATCACACATACTAAAATACTTATCTTTTTTGGATTTTTTAATGGTGCATTTTAAATTATACATTCTAAACGTTTTGATAACACTTACAGTTATCTTGGTCAGTAGTAATATCTATTAAAATTGTTAAAGATGTTAAAAACGATTTTGTCAAAGTTGAAAAATTAAAACGTGTCAATTTAACTGTAAGTGTTATAGAAACGTTTATATTGTATAATTTAAAATACACCATTAAAAAACCCAAAAAAAAATAAGTACTTTATTATTAGGTGTATATTTTTCTAACGATGATTCCTCAGATTCGACAAAAGCGTATAGGTCCTTAGATAATACATTTTCAAACGCTTTGGGAAAATGGGAGATACGGACAACCTCATTATCGTCAATAGGAAAAAAAAGGTCCATCATCAATACATTATTCCCAAACTGCTGCACATATTACAAATGATTAATATTTCTTTATCACAACAATAAGCTCTGCAACAAAAAATTTTTAAGTTTATGTGGAGAGGAAGACATTGGGTGTCACATCCGGAGCTTTAGCTCTCATTGAGTCAAGGTGAGTTAAAAGAATCACACTTCTTGGGATATACATGGCAATGTTTTTTTCTTACCAACACATTATGCCCTGATCACTCTGTCATATTTTATGGCCAACCTGGTGGAAACAATGCAAAATGTAAAACTAGAGATAATTAAATTAGATCCTTCACGAATACCAGCTCTGCCTTCAACACTAGTTCCTCGTACCATACCTACAATTTTCTCCACTGCCCGGAAGGACTTCAGATTTAGAACTTTAGGAAATTTTAAGCCAAATGGAAAATGTATGGGCAAGAAAAAAGTACGTGAACGACTGAACTACTACAAAAGTTCTAGCTAGTGCGTTACATTAACCTTCTGTGCATCAGAAATAAAGGCCATTCAATTAACTAAGAGCTCGCGAAAGAAATTATAAATGGAATTAACTGTTAAGTTTTTCAACTTGCACCCAGAACAATTTTCAAAAAGATGTTGGTCAGATATAAGGGTAAATTGGACATTTTTATTAATCCCACTACATTTGGATCCATCTGAAATAACACGGCATCTTGCCAAAAACAGACTGCCTGATACCTATTTTTCTCTATTGCTCAAATATTAGAAACAGAGAAAGTTGCCAATTCTGTGAAGCGTCAAAAGCAGATGCATGGCCCATGATAATGAGGTGTGCAAAAGTAGAAGAACTGAGGACACTTACGAATGTATTAGTTAATTGGTTACACAAGTCCAATAAATTATAGACTAAACTTCAATTGGGTGGAATACCAGGAAAGAGTGACTCTGTTAACTCGCCAAATTTTTAATAAATTTATCATGATTTATCTCACATCACCAAATCATTAACGCTATGAAAGCGACAGCGCAGCTCCGCCGTTCAAGACCATATATATGGCTTCATTGAGAAACAGGATCGTTCAGTTCCTATCCTGGCATATGGGTAACGAATCAATTGAAATTTTTAATAAAGTGGTGTGAGGGATTAGGTGTATTATGAAATCAATAATGTACATAAATTAATTAATTATGCCTTTTTTTTATATGCTTGATTAATATTTGTATATAGTACTGTACATATTATTGCAATAAAATAATAATAATAATAATAATAATAATAGTAATAATAATAATAATAATAATAATAATAATAATAATAATAATAATAATAATAATACCCCTCGAGAGCTGCCTTACCTTGTCGCGGTGAGGGGGCTTAACCTGGTGCACAGCCAGTGCATTGGGGAACTAAGAGTAGCTCAACACACACATATACACACGAAAGATTGTTCGCCCGGGCACACAAGCCAGTGTGTTCGGGTACAGCTTATCATTCGCTACACTCAATCTCTCACACACATATGCACACTTATCTTGTTTTTGTCTACTATGTTCCGTAGTGCGGTGTAGTAGTCGTTCCGCACAGGGCTTTAATGGCTACCCACGTGTTTGTGCCGTACGTGGAGACCCGTGTCGTAGGATGAAGGGGTCCTGGTGACTGAGCATTCCACGGAGCGGGTTGTAGTCTCTGTGGAATCGCAACACGTCACTTTGGCCTGGATTTCTGCTAAACGGGAGGTCAGGACTAACCCACCCTGATCAATCGGCTGTGCTGTCAGGTCAGACTTCCAGTGGGGTGAGTGCTTGAGGGTGCTATATCTCTTTGATATCCCTGGCGACATTATGTCGTCCCCTTGTTGGACTCCGTGGTGGGTGGGGAGTCGAGGAGATGAAATTATATAAATTTTGTATGGATCAAAATAATGTCTCGGAGGGTTTGTCCACTACCGTAAACGTGGATAGTGCTGGGGATGCACTCAATACCTCTCGTCAAATCCTGCCGTTTCAGGCAGGTCGGAGAACCAGGTGACGGGCTTGTCCCGGTACCTAGTCCTGAAAGGAAAGATGGGCTCAACTTTGACAAGGTGAGCCCATTCTGATTAGCAAATCTTTATATAGCTCCTTTGGAGAACTAAAAATGGTAAAGAAGGTCAAGGAAGGAATATTGGTTGAGACTCGTACCGAAAAGCAATCACGGTTTATGCAGCAAACTAAGATTTATATGCGTTGTCAAGTGGACATTGTACCACACGGTACAATGAACAAATCTCGTGGTGTTATCTACTGCCCAGATCTTCTGAATTGTTCAGAAGAAGATATACGAAGCGAACTAGCGGAGCAGAACGTATATATAAGCAGGAAATGGCTATCCAAGAAATCATAGCTAGAGATAACATAAGTTATCTAGAAGCAAAAAAACTAGTAGTAGTACGCACCCCTGTGTCTGGAGTGTCGTACACGCAAATGGCAAGTAAGAAGCCAGAAGTCAGCTCCCTAGTTAAGGAGCTGGTGCCAGAGTTATTAGAAGCCCTGAAAGGAGCTTTCATACCAAAAGTCCTGCCCCAACTACCTAAACCAGGCGAAATTATGGCATCACCTAACACTAGGCCACTCCGTCCCCGAAAAGGGTCAGAATCTAGTGTTAGTGTGAGAACTGAAGTGATGTCCATTGAAACGGAAAAGAGAGGTAGAAGTGCGTCCTCTACCAGCGAGGCGTCTATTGCTGACCACCCTGAATCCCAAAACAGTGAGCAGAAGAAAAAGAAGAAGGGTTGGCAAAAGGGGAGACCCCGATTGCCTCCCAAGCAGCCTAATATGACCCCACAGCACTCAGGTGATGGGGAATCGCAAAAGGTCTAATTTCTGTGGTAGGAATGTGATACATTTATCTGTGATATTTTTACATAAGTGTTGTTTGTCGAAATATTTATTAGTCCTTTGTCTATATACTTACCTATCTGTTTATTTATTCTATTGTGTGCTCTTTTAATTGTTTTTGTCTTCATTTATTTATTTATTTATTTATATCCTTTAATGGACAAACTCTTACAGTGGAACTGTAGAGGACTGGTACAGCGTCACTCTGATATTATGTTACAAATGCAAGAGCACGACCCAATGTGCCTATGCATTCAAGAGACACAGCTTAAACCTGGCCAACCTTACACCTTGAAAGGTTATCAGGTAGCCAGGAAAGACGTTCCCCCGCAGCATCGAGCGAAAGGTGGTGTAGCAACGCTTGTCAGAAACGATGTAAGACATCAACTTATAGATATTAGCTCCAATCTGCAAGTTGTTGTCGTGCGAATAATCCATCCTCTAAACGTTACATTATGCAATATTTACTTACCTGACAGCAATTGGCAAATCACCGATCTGGAAAACGTTATTGGTCAGCTACCAACGCCATTCCTGGTTGTTGGGGATTTCAATTCCCACAATCCAGTATGGGGGTCTACTAAAACCGACGCCAGAGGACGTGAGCTGGGTCGATGGCTTGGAAGGGATGACGTTGTTTTGATGAACAACGGCAATCCCACCTATTTTAATTCCAGATCAAATAACTTCTCAGCTATTGATCTGACCCTTGCATCAAGCAGTTTAGCTCCGTCCCTCAAATGGAGCGTTGACACTGACCTGCACAATAGTGACCACTTTCCAATTGTTGTCGAAACGATCTTAAGAACGCCTATATATCATAGCGTAAAGAGATGGATTACTAGCAAAGCCGACTGGACAAGCTATACACAAGCACTCGCTACGCCTCAAAACGTCAACGTGGAAAATATCACGAGTGCTATCTTGAAAGCGGCCGAAACCAGCATTCCTAAATCTCGTGAAACGCCCCTCAAGCGGGTGGTCCCCTAGTGGAATCCTCAAGTAAGAGCGACCATCAAGGAAAAAAAAGCTGCATTTACTAGATTCAGGAGCAATCCCACAATCCCAAATCTAGTAGCCTTTAAAAAGGCTAGAGCCGTATCTAGACGTACAATACTGGAAAGTAAACGCACTTGCTGGAATAGATACACGTCCAGCTTGACATCGTCCACCACCGAGAGCGAGATGTGGAGCAGAATCAAAGCTGTGTCCGGGAAAGGGCGGGCCGAACGGGTCACCTCAATCCGGCAGCTACTGCCATTACCGGAGATCCGGGTGAGATCGCTGAAGTCTTAGCGACTCGATTTGAGGAAACCAGCAGCTCTGCCAATTACGAGCCCGGTTTCCTAGATGCCGTTGGTCCTATCCAAGAAATAGAGTTTGGCCCTGATAACTCAGACTACAACTCACCATTGACAATGCGGGAACTAGAAGAAGCACTAAGGTGCTTGAAGGCATCTTCTCCCGGGCCTGATACGGTCAGCAATGACATGCTGAAGCATCTCTCAGATGACATGAAAAATGCCTTATTACAACTCTATAATGCTCTCTGGGACCAAGGTATATATCCAGAGGACTGGAAGGAGGCTGTTGTTATACCAGTACCAAAACCAGGAAAAGATCCCCTGTCATCTGGCAGCTATCGCCCCATCAGCCTTACATGCTGCATGGGAAAGCTCTTAGAGCGGCTGGTTAACAACAGGCTCTTGTGGTGGCTGGAAGAGAACAGTGTCCTGGTGTCGTATCAGGCCGGATTCCGTAAAGGAGATCTACCACTGACCATCTTTTGGTGATGGAGAACGCCGCTCAAAATGCCTTTCGTAACAGGGAACATATGGTGATTGTGCTCTTCGATATTAAGGGGGCCTACGATATGACGTGGCGCCCCACTATTCTGCAAAAACTTTACCAATGCGGTCTCAGAGGGAAGCTTCCACTGCTTATCCGTTCCTTCTTGAGCGGAAGGAGTTTTAAGGTACGTGTTGGTAAAGATTTGTCCAGCTCAAGAGTGCTTGAGAATGGTGTACCTCAAGGCTCAACCCTAAGTTGCACCCTATTTGCACTAGCAATAAACGCCATTGCATCAAACATCGACGATACCATAACTAAATGCCTCTACGTTGACGATCTGGCAATTATGTACACTGGGAAGGCCGTAGGAGGAATAATGCGAACTCTACAAGTGGCAATCAATACCATTGTAGCAAATGGCACATCCGTCGGGTTCCAGTTTTCAAAAGAGAAGACGAAGTGTCTACACCTATGCCGCCTTAGGAAACCACACTTCGACCCTCTCTTGTACCTAAATAATGAACCGATAGCATGTGTGCCTGAAGCTAGGTTCCTTGGTGTCATCATCGATGCTAAACTATCGTGGAGGCCACACATAACAGATGTGAAGCAGAGGTGTGACAAGAAGTTAAACTTAATAAAAGTTCTCGCGCACACCAGGTGGGGTGCAGAACCGAAAGTACTCTTAAGAGTTTACCAAGCGATTGTACTATCGGTAATTGATTACGGGTGCATAGCCTACTCGTCAGCCCGAAAAAGCTTACTGAAGACTTTGGATCGGATACACAACGTTGGAATCAGGTACTCTCTTGGTGCCTATCCAACCAGCCCGGTCCAAAGTCTCTATTGCGAAGCAGCTGTACCACCGCTCGAAATCCGGCGATATATACTGATGGCAAATTACATGGCCTTTATAAAGTCGCACCCTTGTCATCCAAACAATCGTGTGCTATTCTCAAATGTAAAGCTATTCACCAATAGGAAAACGATCACACGACTAGCAGGAGTACGTTTTCAGGAATACTTGTCATGTATAGGGTGTGAACGTATGCCGCCAGTACCACCAGTTACTTCACCAAACTTACCTCCGTGGACGGATAGAACACCAGTAACCCAAGATCAACGTCCTCTTGCCAAATTTCATCTAAAACAAAAAATACTAACAAAGTGGCAAGGAATGTAGCAACAAATAAATACTCACCTGTCAGGTGTAAAACCGGATGTACGAACTCCTCTACTATGTGTCGATTTACCTCGAAAGGAACATATCAAACTACACCGGTTACGTCTAGGTCACACTGCACTAACCCACCAGCACCTCTTAAAGGGCGAAGATGGCCCGATATGTGCGGTATGTGATGTTGTGCTGACTGTATCACACATAATACTCGATTGTCCTATGTACTACCTAGAGAGGGAGCAAAATCAACTGCAAATAAATTTAAGGGACAATCTGGTGGAAATAGTTGCTATAATCAACATGCTAAACTTCCTGAAAGAAATAGGTATTTATGAAAAAGTATGATACAGTAGACTAGAAAAT
The DNA here is from genome assembly GCA_036346205.1 of Vesta saturnalis. Taxonomy (NCBI): domain Eukaryota; kingdom Metazoa; phylum Arthropoda; class Insecta; order Coleoptera; family Lampyridae; genus Vesta; species Vesta saturnalis. The sequence goes on along the minus strand of JARFJB010001147.1, from coordinate 17,461 downwards.
AATAGTGTAATGTATACTTGTATTACCTGTATTTTATCAAATTACATACCATACTTGTGCCATAACTTTAGTGGATGGTGCTAATAGCCCCAGTAGCTGATGCACCAAGAAAGAAAAAAAAAAAATAATAATAATAATAATAATAATAGTAGTCGAACCAGCACCTCCACGTGATACTCCCCGGGTGACGCTAACGCTGGTAGCATGTTGGTTGTCTTCGTTTGTTTTGGTTGTTTTTGTCCTTGTCTATTGTTCCTTGTCCCCTGTGAGTCCGGGGGAATAATTGGTTCACGCTCGTCCTGGTGTTCGTAAGAGGCGATCAATGGACCCACGCGTTTGCCGTGCATGGCATCCCGTAAGGGGGAAAAGAGGATCCTGGCAGTTGAGGGTGAGGAGTGTCCACCCAACACGCTGCTTTGGCCTTGGTTTCACTGTAGACGGGTGGTCTCCTGATAGCCACAGGAGATCAATCGGCTTGTTGTTTTTTTTTTATTCTCATACTTCTTTCTATCTTTGTCTTCTCTACCCTTTATCTTGTACAACTATACCTTCTTTTTCAACCTTCTTTCTTCAAATCAACGCTGGCAAGACATTTCAGAGAGGATTAGTGCTCGCTTTTCCTAACTGAGGTGACTATACCTTCAAAGTAGCTCTGGCGACAAATTGTACTTTTTCTACGGTCACTGTCGTCCCATTTTAGGCTCCGTGGGAGGGTGGAGAGCTTGGAGGGTGAATAATGTGATTTGTTTACATGGATTATGAAAACATTGAGGACTCATCCTCTAAAATGGGCGCTGACCGAGGACAGCGTAAAAAAGCCTCGGTGTTTGAAGGTGAGCTTTTGGCGTCACCAAGCTCGGTTCCTTCTTGTTAAGAAATTTTGACGGCGACTTCTTTAAGGTTTCGCCGTTTTCAATTGCTAGAACAATGTTTGGTATAGTTGGAAATACGAAAAGTATCAGAAAAGTTAAAGATGGTTTGTTAGTATAAACATTATCGAACCCTCAGTCCAAAAGGCTGCTATCCATTAAACGCTTTGCTGACATGGAAGTCACAGTGTCGCCACACCAGACCCTAAACTACTGAAAAGGTGTTGTTTATTGTCCGGACTTTTTGAACTGTGCTTTAGAAGAAATAGTAGAAGGCCTGAAGAACGAGAAGGTAATTGCAGTCAAGCGTATGAAAACCCGTAAAAATGGTCAATTGATAGATATCCCTAACCATATTTTAACGTTTTATACACCTATACTACCCCAGAAAGTTATAGGTGCAATATACGCACTTCGAGTGAGAGCTTATATTGCTCCTCCAGTGCGTTGTTTCCGTTGCCAAAAGTTTGGGCACACTGCAATGAAATGTACGGCAGAACAAGTATATGCATGTGGTAAAAGTCCGCACGGAGACAGTCTGTGCGAGGACTCAATTAAATGTCTTAACTGTGGAGGGCCACAATTAGCACGCTCTAAAAACTGCACTATTTATCAGAAAGAAATGGCCATACAAGAGCTTAGAATTATGAAGAAAATCTCGTACTTTGAAGCAAAAGAGGAACTTAAGCTCGCGCCGGTAACTCCGCGTAAAACATTTGCCCAAGTAGCAGCCAGTACGGAATCTCAAACAAAAAACGTGATGAGAGAAATCATTCCAGAGTTAAAAGCCGAATACAAGGTCTAAAAAAAGGGAATTGTCAGTTACTCCACCAATAGATGAAGATCCAGAACCGACCTTCATACACCCTTCGCAGAGGGCTCAGAAAAATAAAGGTTGGCAACTAGGTAGACCTAGGAAGCCACGTCAGGATAGTCAATCCTAAAACGAGAATTTGACGTAAACGTGATAGTTTTCTGTGATACACTTCTGTGATACATTTTCTGTGATATTTATGTGATATTGTTTGTCCTTTTCGTGTATAAAGTTTTGTCTTTTTTGAATTTATTTCTTAACTTTATTTATTTATAGTTTTATATATTATTTATTATATTATAATAACTAAAACCAAACCATCTATGAATACTATAATCCAATGGAATTGCAGTGGGAATTGCAGTGGGTGTCGGAAAAGTTCTGCAGAAATAAAGTTAATGTTGAGCGAATTTTCGCCATTAATAGTGGCTTTACAAGAAACTCACTTCAGACTAAGTGACGAATTTGAATTACGTCAATACAGTTGTTGTCGCTATGACGCAGAACACGCCAAAAGGGCTAGTGGTGGCGTAGCTATTTTTATCCACCAGGCTTGCGTATTTAAGCAAGTAGCTCTTAATTCTCGATTGCAAGCTGTGGCTGTGACAGTTGAATACCCTGTTAATATTACTCTATGTAATGTATACTTACCTGACGGTAACTGGTCGCGTCAAGATTTTGACGATCTTATCGGTCAACTTCGAGGACCATTCTTATTGATAGGGGATTTCAACGTACACAGTCCGTTGTGGGGATCAAAAAAACGAGACGCCAAAGTGAAAATAATAGAGCAGTTCCTCGATCAGGACGAACTGACCCTTTTGAATGACGGTAGACCTACATTCTTTAATTCTAGATCCAATGAACTCTCCGCCATTGATTTATCTATATGTTCATCGAAAATAGCATTAAACTATACGTGGACTACTATCGAGGATCTCCATGGAAGTTACCATTATCCCATACTCATACAAATAGTAAAGCAAAAAGTACCTCCACTGCGTTTCGATAAATGGCACTTCGAACGAGCAAATTGGGATACATATAACCAAGAAATTATTCCAATCAACCGAGAATTGGATCTAGAGTCAATGGTGCAGGAGTTTGGTAGTTCAATCCTGAATGCAGCTTTAAAAGTTATCCCAAAGTCTAGCAGTAAAATACACAAAAATACCGTTCCTTGGTGGAACCCCAGCATCGGGGCTGCCATCAATGCCAGAAAAATAGCATTGAAAAAGTTTACGTCAAATCCAACAATAGGAAATATGGTCGAGTTTAAGAAGTTACGAGCTTTGGCACGGAGAAAAATAAAAGAAGCCCAGAAAAGGACCTGGAAAATATTTGTAAATACCATTACCTCAAATACACCACCCTCGATAATATGGAAAAAGATAAGAGCAATATCAGGCAAATTCAAGGACAGGACTCCACTAAAGCTACCTGAAGGTGATAAAATAGTAACTGAGCACTTTGGGGTAGCAGAACTGTTCGCCAAACATTATGAACAAGTGAGTAGTACAAACAACTACCAGCAAGATTTCATTGACAATAAGGAAAGACGTGAAGAACCTCTTGACTTTTCTGAAAAAGTTGAACACTCATATAATAGAAAAATAACAATGACAGAATTAATGAATGAAGTAAAAGAACTTAAAAATATAGCGGCAGGTATAGATGATATCTGTAGTGCAATGCTAAGGAACTTACCTCAGGCAGGTCTAAAAGACCTCTTGCTTATTTTTAACAAAATATGGAAAGAAGGTCACTATCCACAAAAGTGGAAACCGCCATCATAGTTCCTCTTCCAAAGAAAGATAATGATACCTTAGAATCGGCTCATTACAGGCCAATATCCCTAACAAGTTGTATAGGCAAGATCCTTGAACGGATAATTAATAAAAGGCTTGTCGATCAGCCGGGTTTCGCAAAAATTACTCGACAAACGATAACCTAGTCAACCTTGCTACCAAAATACAAGAAAGCTTTATTAATAGAAAGCACCTTACAGCAGTATTTTTTGACGTAGTAAAGGCTTATGATACGGTTTGGCGGTACTCTGTACTAAAAAGAATACACGAATGGGGAATCACTGGAAATATGGCGTATTTCATTCGGTCATTCTTAAGAGATAGACACTTTGAAGTGAGGATAGGGAGTAGTTTATCTTCTACACATATCGTAGAAAACGGGGTCCCTCAGGGTTCACCAATTAGTGTCACCCTGTTTAGTATCGCGGTGAACAATGTAACATATACATTGAACCCAGAAATCGGCCGCTGTTTATATGTGGACGAATAATATATATATATATATATATATATATATATATATATATATATATATATATATATATATATATATAATAGTGGTCTAAAAGAGAGTACTCCTCAAACACCATAATCCAAGAAGGAATCAATAAAATTGTGCGACAAGCGGAAGACGTAGGATTCCGCATCTGTGCAGAGAAAACAGTATGTTTGCACTTTTGCAAGCTACGAATCCCGCATTATCCACCAAACCTATTTCTAAAAGGCAAGCCGATTTTATGCGTAGAAAAAGTCAAGTTCTTAGGAATGGTGTTAGATCCAGCACTTACGTGGAAATATCATCTTGAAGAATTAGAAATGAAAACAAGAAGAACGCTGAATGTTTTGAAATGCTTAGCTATAACCAAATGGGGTGCAAATAGAGAAGTTTTAATTCGATTATATAAAACATTAATTCTCTCTAGGTTAGGTTATGGGTGCATAATATACAGATCGACATGTAAAACTCGTTTAAACAAATTGGACGTTATACAAAATCTCTCACTTAGGTACGCTATAGGAGCATTTCCAACTAGCTCAACCAGTAGTCTTTACGTCGAAGCAGGAGTATTACCTTTAATGTTAAGGAGAAAGTGGCTACTATTAAAATATTTCTCCAAAATACGATCAAATGAGACACATTTTAACCACCAGCTACTACAAAAAGAACAAAAGCACACAAAACTTAATGTACCAATATACTCGGCTATATCATACGCTTGTAAACTGGCAAAAATTAACGAAAATGATTTAGGAAACATCTCCCAAATAAGTATAAAAATTAACCATTTGTGGCAAGATATGTAGAATAAAGAAAATCGTGAGCTAAAACAACATGTCCCATTGGTAAATGCTCGTAAACGGTACACATTAATGACACGAAAAGAGGCAACCGTGTTAACGCGTCTCAGAATAGGGCATACCAAAGTAACTCATTCAAATTTACTGACAAATACCCCTAACAACATGTGCAATACGTGTAAATCTCCGATTACGGTTAAACACCTGCTAATAGAATGTGATGAACTTAACCAACACAGACAAAGATACAACTTACCCGAAACAGTACCAGAAATATTAGCAATTAAAAGATGCACATTAAAGAAATTATTTCAATTCTTGCATGAATCAAACTTATTTGAAAAAATATAAGAAAAGAAAACCAAGTAGTGGAAGATTGAGCTGTTAAACACTAAAAGTGTAACCAATGGCAATAACCTTGTAGTTGACGCCATCCCAAAAAAAAAAAAAGTAATCCGCGTGTGCACGAACGCAAGCACACGCACATGCATACGCACACGCACAGGCACGCGCACACGCACACGCACACGCACACGGTCCTAGATCTCTTGTGCCTAAATGGTACGAGATACCATCTTAATTTTTTGGTGACACATGTAAATTGATAAGGACTATGTTTTTAAATTACTATCAATTGTATAAACAATGTTTTGTGCCATAGTGATAAAGACAACAACATAAAGTTGTGTGAGGGATTAGGTCATTCTTAAATCAATAATGCACATAAATTATTTAATTATGCCTTTTTTAGTGCTTGATTAATATTTGTGTATAGTACTGTACATATTGTTGTGATAAATAATAATAATAATAATATATATATATATATATATATATATATATATATATATATATATATATATATATATATATATATATTATTATATTATATAACATGTAGCGTAGACGATGATGAACAAACCAATTTTAACCAATATAAATTACGATACGAGAATCACACATTCATATACACTACGGATACACACTACCAAACCGTGTCGGATGTAATGTGGTAATAGAGGACCATGAAACAACATGGAAGCTACCACAAGAATCCACGATGCTTACAGCAAGCTTAACTGGTATTTTGAAGGGAATAGAAGCCGACGAAAATCGACCAACAAATAAAATAGTATGCTCTACCTCTAAGACAGCTGTCGATTCTTTAAAAAACTGCTACGCCCAAAATCGTCTCGTTAAAACCATACAACAGAAACTAACACGGTTAATACAGGATGGAATACAAATAAGAATTCTGTACACACCAATAAAACTAAACACAGAAGAAACGAGATCCGTGACCCAACTCACGTTCGCAAGAAGTGACAACGGTAACGCTTTAAATTGCTACTTGCTAAATGACCTAATAAAGCAAATTAAAAAGCGAACTAAACAAAAGTGGCAGGCAATATGGGAAACCAACAACACACAACTAAAGAATATTATTATGGATGTCGAAAATATTCCAAGAATGAGAGGGTTACAAAGAAAACAAGAAATTGTATGGACAAGGTTATCAATTGGTCACACAAGGCTAACTCATGCACATCTACTATTAAACAAAAATCCTCCTAAATGTCCACAATGTAAATTAAATGATCTAACTATAAAACACATAATTGAGGACTGTCACGTACTGAAATCATACAGAGATGCACACCAAATAAAGGGAGAATTAAAAACTATGCTAGAAGAAAACAACTTTGGACACCTGCTAAGATAGTTGGAAAGTATAAAAGTACTAAGTGAAATTTAATGGCAAGAGAGCAAGTAGAATACAGCATTAACGCCAAGGGCTATAAAGTATAAGAACGTCTAATGATCACAGCTATCGAGAACGTTCTTAAATAGCTGTTCAGCTAAAGACAAGGACAAAAACAATAAAAAAAAAAAAATAAAAAAAAAATAATAAATAAATAATAATAATAATAATTGAATGTTTCTTTGAATGTTTGAATGTTTTATTCTCCAGAAAATATGCATACACAGGTCCAACCAAGTCAGTAACTTTACGGTCGGTTCCTAAAGGCTACATTAAAATACAACTTCAAAATAAAGTTTATGTACAAACAACGTTAAACTTAATTACGGTTTCTGGCGCTATACATGTGCTACTATTTACAGTTGTAAATATGGGTTTATAAAGTAATGAAAATAGTAAAAAGTATAAAAATAATAATAAAATTTTTTTAACAATTTCTTGGCATTAATGTGTACCGTGAATGTCAATACAATTTCTGTTAGTATAAAGATTAAGATTTATGTAACATTACAGTAAATAAATCGTCTAAGTATTAAATAATAAATTTTAAGTGTTATATATGCATTTTTTCAGTGCATAAATTAAATATGTTCTTATCTGTCAAAATTAATAAAAATTCATACATCGTAAGCATAAGTTGCATATATTTTTGCCAGTAGTAGTAATAATAATAATTGAATTGAATTGAATAGTTTATTTCAAAAATGTGTACATTTATGATCCGACCAAGTCAAGAGACTTAACGGTCGATATCATGAATAGCACATAAGGTATATATTTTACAATTAATGCATGTTAACAAAGTAATAACACATTTTCCATTGTCAATGAAAAGCAGTTTTATACGTTTTTTCTAAATTAAAGTTTGATTCTATAAATGAACTTAACAATCAAAAGTTGACATGTATCTTTTAAAACATAATTTATTACCAGAGTCACTATTGAGTTAAAGAAACCAAAATAAGTGAATAATTAAATAATTAGATATATAAATATATTTTACATTATCTTGCTAAAAACTAAGAACTTGTTTTATTAAAAAGAGAAAAAAAATAAAATTAAAAAAAAATAATTTTTTTTTTTTTTTTTTTTTTACAAAAGTAAATCGGAGAAGTTTCATAATGATTTTAATTTAATTTTTATTTTGCAACCAGTGATTTAGTTCTTTTTGAAAATACTTATCCTATTTGGATATGTAATATTAGGCGGTATTGTATTAAACATTTTTGGAATAGCACACTTTAGAGAGCGTTGTCCATGTTTATTATAGTAGTGCGGCATGTGGTAGTAGGTTCTCCTTGTTTGATAATTGTGCAATAAAGGTATTTTGTGTTCGTTTTTTCCATAATATGTAAGTATATTAAGATACTTATAGTAACCTTTCGATGTTAAAGTATCTGCCTTTTGCAATAATTCTTGTTTTGTCATGCTCTTCTTTCCGAATATCATTTTTAGAATTTTTATTTGAAGTAATTCAATTTTATTTACATGCGTTTGGTCAGTGATCCCCATATTTTCACTGCATATCTTAGTACAGATTCAACGATTGCCTTGTAAACTATAATCATTGTTTTTATATCAATATATCTTTTTAGCAAGTATAAACATCCTGATATGTTTTTGATTTTTGAGTATATCTTGTTTACATGTTTATTATAATTTAACCTATTGTCTAGAATTAGTCCCAAGTAACTTGTTTCAGTTTTATTTTCCAGTTTTGCACATACACAACTAATTTTATTACTTAAGCACTCACATGTATGTAACATAATTTTAAATGGATTAATTTTATTCATGTGCGGGGTGCTGAACACCATAGTAACGGTTTTTTCCGCATTAATAAAAAGGTTTTTCTTGTGCATCCATACACATATACTATTTAGCTCTTCCTGAAGAATATCTTGACAAATTGTTATGTCTGCATGAGAAAATAATAACATCGCATCATCCGCGTACATGAACAGTTTGGCTTTTTTTGTCGTTTCGAATATCTTATTTATATAAATCAAAAACAACACAGGGCCTAAATTGCTTCCTTGTGGTACTCCATGGTTAACAGTTTGTTCTGTGCTTAATTCGTTTTCGATTTTCACCACGAACTTTCTATTTTGAAGATAACTTTCAAACCATTGTAGATTGGTATTTCTAATTCCTACGCCTTTCAGACACTCTATAAGTTGTTCGTGATTGACCGTGTCAAATGCTTTTGATATATCTATGAATATTGCTGCAGTGTAGTTGTTTTTGTCAAGTTGATTATTGATTTGGTCAGTCACCTGTATCAATAACTGCTCTGTACCTTTTCCTTTTTGAAAAGCGAATTGATTTTCGTGTAGAATTTTATTCTCTTTTAAATAGTTGTTTAGATGGTTTACGACATAAACTTCCATAATTTTTTCTATTGCAGATAATAAGCTTATTGGTCTATAGTTGTTGAAGTCCATGGCGTTACCTTTTTTATAAATGGGTCTTATTATTGATGTTTTTAAGTCTATGGGAAATTCTCCTTTCTTTAAGGAAATATTGATTAAAATAGAGATAAGGCGTTTAAATTCTGTAACGTTATTTTTTAAGTCCACAGTTCTTACATTATCAATTCCAGGAGATTTCTTCACATCTAGAGAGTTTATTATTTTTCGATGTCTACTCTCTGAAGCTGGTATGTACAGGTTGTGGGGAGGTTCTTCTTTAGTATCTATTTTTGTTCATGTGTGTGATTGCAGTTTGTCATTAGAGTTTTATTTGAGTTTTAAATGTTCTAGAAAATAAAGCAACTAAGTCCTTTCTGCTATATCTTCGACCAAGTGTATCCATTATTTTTAAATCAACATTTTAGTTTTTTGTTTGTAATTTGAAAGTTTATTTCTTCCCACATCCTCTTGTTATTGGTTCCGCAACTAAAAAATCTATTTCTGATGTAATTATCCTTAGCGTTCCTTATTTCATTGGTTAGGGAATTTAATAATAATAATAATAATAATATAATAATAATAATAATAATAATAATAATAATAATAATAACAATAGCATTGAAACGCCTGTGGGGAAGAGGCGCCCTCCACAGTATAAACGCGCTCTTGCAGTACACCGGCTCTGCTGCAGGTGACATTTTTTCCGAGTGATCTCGTGGGAATTGTATGGGGTCAAAGAGCAATAACAATCCAGAGTTGTCCAACTCTCAAATAATGAATGTGGAAGGAGTACCACTCAATACCTCGAAAAAGGGTCATTTGAGGCCCTTGTCGACAAATTCATTGAGGAGTGCCATCGTGCCTCGGTTTTGGATTGTTGGTAGGGATAAAGGCAACTTTGAAGATGTAAGCCCTTTCCTAATCTTTAAATTACTGAATGGAGCAATCGGAGAACCGAAAATGGTAAAAAAAGTTAGACGGGTTATTAATAGAACCGG
>JARFJB010001147.1:0-2500 GCA_036346205.1 Vesta saturnalis | reverse complement strand
AGTGTCTGAAAACTGTTAGGGTTATTAGCTGCTTTATAGGTTGTTACAATATAATCGTTCAAGGTGAAGACGATGAGGTGAATGTATCTAAAAATCTCGATGATGGTGATGCTCTATAAATTTCAAATAAAAGATTAGATTACGTCACTCTTATTTCAGATTAGAAATTTTAAATCGTTTAGTTAACATTGCTATTAATCTCAACTGATAAAAATCCATATAACGTAAGTACATGTGTGTGTAGGTGTGTGTGTTTGCAAAATTTATAAAATATTTGTAAGTGTTTTGAAAGTAAATTTTATAAGTTAACATAATTAAAATAGAGTAGCAGTAATCAGTTTTGTGTATTACTTTCTAAATTAGTTAATTATCGGTATGTAATAGCCAGTTTATATCCAACCATTCACAAATCGTGTTTAGTGAGATTACATGTCACGTTGTAAAAAATATTTCAGTTCAACATATGTTATTATTAGAACAACTGAAGAAAACACTTCTAAAGGTAAAGTATTATTTTTGTATATATATATATATATATATATATATATATATATATATATATATATATATATATATATATATATATATAATATATATATATATATATATATATATATATATATATATATATATATATATATATTATATATATATGTTTTTACCTGATATTGCTAATAAAAATGTCGATAAAGATTTTTAAAATGTATTATTACTTATAGGATGACGTCATAAGATCAGCTCTACAAATAGTTGGTACGTATTCGGATTTTAAACTTGTAGTTATTGTTAATTCGGTATAATAATAAAAACCATTAAAACCTTTTGCCTTTTATTTCCATTATATCAGTTTGATATTCTTAAAACATGTTAATTTAATTTAACTTATGTTATATATAAGTAATTATTACTTTCCAGTCTTTTTAAGGGTTTTTAAAAGTTAAGAACACGTTACATGAAACAATTTTGTGTTGTAATTGAACATGCAAATAAACAATAATTTTCCGAATGTATAGGTGGTGCCTGTTTAGAAAGAGAAATCTGCCAAAAAAAAGACATTGCAAGGGTAGAAATTATTTATTATTTCACGTCATATTTAATTAACTTTAATGTATTCAGTTTGAACTGTAATCTGGTTTCCGCAAACTGTAAGACATAATTTGGTTGTTGATTGAATTGATCTGGTGATCGAGATTTGTTTGAGATTGATTGATTAATTAATTAATTGATTTGTTTGTGTGGGAGAAAGAGCCAAAGAGAGAGGGAGAGAGAAACAAGATAGAGCAAGAGAGAGGTGTGCATTATCAACTTCTATTATAGAAAATGTTCATTAGTCTATACGCCACTAGATGGCACTAAAATCAATTTTAACTAAAGGGGCCAGGGCAGACCCTGATACAAGTCCTGTCTTACAAGGAGGGTCTCATTAGAATACAATTTTGTATGACCGAAGGCCTACAGCTGTAAGATTGTTAGAACCGCATACAATTGCACCAAGGGGCCACGATAGGGGCTAAGTTCACACTTGTCTTATAAGGTTAGGTTCCCATAACCTTTCAGCCAGGGGCGAAGGCCGAGAACAAGTTGCGAAGCCCACGTGTCTTACAAGAACCTCCTTATTAGAAATACAACGTTTAAATTTCGTATAGGTAAAAGATCATCCGAACGTACCCAAACATATGACCATTTTAAAACAATAGGATCGATAATTTTAATAATAATAAATCTTATTTAATTATGCAACCAACATTGTATGCGGTGCGTTTGCCTAACCTCCAGGGTACCTCAATACAACCAAAAGGACCTTAATTAGATGACCATAAAAAAAATCCCTAAGACCAACCCCAAGTCCAAGACCCAAACCCCAAGACCAACCCCTACATTGCCCCTCACGTGAGCAAGTACAAAAATTGCTGTCAAAAGGCTCTAATTAGGGTTGAAAAATTCCATCAAGGTTGACCCCGAAAAGAAACCGGGGTGAAAAAGGTTAAGGGGCGTATAAAAATAATTAGTTGAAAAAGGCCCCGAAAAGAAACCATAGGGGTGAAAATACGGTCTCTCGCGTACGCATTGACGTAAAAATAATGGTGAGTACTATTACCATAAATAAAAGCTGCTATTCATAAACTTCCTGTTCGCGCTTATATACCAGCTGCTTAGATGCAGAAAATAAAAAGTTTTTTCAAAAATTGCTCGATAAAATCTGTAAATGTGGGCTTCCGTTACATGAAGCCCCATGTTACAGACACTGCATATTAACGTGGAAAGAACATCACCTCTTTCAAAATCATGTGTTAGATATAAAGAAGAAATAAAAGTGAAGTAAAAGAAATCGTAGCCGCATTGATAACTGAAAGGTCTAGTTAAAAATATTGTACAAGAAAGTCTTGGTAAGAAATTAAACCAATCAAGCACAACTAAAAAACATTTTCAATTGCAAAAGCTCGGTTTTATATGACTAACGAAAAAAGAGCAAAATAAACAATGGAAATCTGTAGATGAA
>JARFJB010001146.1:0-32500 GCA_036346205.1 Vesta saturnalis | reverse complement strand
TCGAAAAGGGCCCTAGATTTATACGCAAGTTTGAATTCACTAAGTCGTAGAAAATGTACAAAGTTCTGGGGACAACTAAACAAGCTAACTTTCATTTTCAATTCTGATAGTTCATTTTGACCGGGATGTGTTGGCTCTGGTGATGAATCATGACATTAAAAATTTGTACAAGTAATTAAAGTAAATAAAATAAGGGGTATAGTTTATAATAAAGGAAAACTTACCAGGATTGTTGTTGATAGTCGTATTGAAAGAACATCTTGAGAGTTGGTTTTTGTTCATAAATGGATAATATAAAGTACTTATCGGTTTTCAGCAACCATTATTATAAAGTTATTATAAGTTTTTGTTATGAACGAGTAAGTGCAAAGTTGGACCCTAAATTCATTTACACAACTGCACTTAAATTTTTTTTACTTATATCGTTATTAAAATGTTACAAACTTAACTAAACAAAATTGAATATTGCCTATTTATTTAAAATTTTAAAACCTTCCAATTTCAGCTTCCTTAACATTTTTTTTTGTGTACAATTATAGTTAAAAGTTACAAAAATAACTGAATATAATTGTCAGTTTGTAAAAAATATCATAATTTAAAATTTAATCGGCTTGTTGAAGGTTCCGAATTAAGGAATAAACCGTATAAACAGTGCATTAACGTTTATGTAGGTATTCGGGCTCATCAGAAACTGTTTTGTAATTGTTTAGGTACTTTTAGAAACTTATTTGTTTATATGGCCATAATGAATTTATTTATGCATATTTTAAATAAATGATAATCCTTCAATTTCGTTTAGTTAAGTTTGTAACATTTTAAAAACGATAATAAGCAAAAAAAAATTGCTCTGTATAATTGATTTTAAGGCGATATTTGCCATGTATGTAAAGATATACCGATACACATTTATATCTCCTTCTAACACATGTACTTAAATTGAACCTACGTTTTAAAATACAGTGTAAGTTTTAGTTCACCACCCGCGGAGTTATACACAACAAATTTTTTTCCGTCTTCGTCATATAACATGTGTGTTGCATGCTCGACCGTAGTGTTTGAATATAAGCGCTAATCCCATATTGGAATTCTCTCATAATCTCAACTACATTTAACTATTTTTATTGTAGTGTTAATATAAATACACTTCATTAACATTTGAAGTTTTATAATTAATTATGGAAGCTATTTATTTACATAGGTACATAAGCATTCGCATATACCAAATGTAGTTTGTATTCCAATACTTCTTTAATAACTTGCGCAATGTGAACGAAAGTTACATAACAAACCATTATGTAAATTTTATCATCATGTATAATTATTTGTAAACCGTAAATAAAATTGTTTTATTGCATATTTTTGTATTCTGAAAACACCAACGGCTATAGTGAAACGTAAATGATCAGAAGCCTCACAATTAATTATAAAGCTTCAAATGATGATGTATTCATTACTTCTATCTCAACATTACATTAAAAAAATTAAATACCACTCATACCTTCTACTCATTTATTTTTTATTATTTTGTAATTTAAAATTCACAAATATTAGTATTTAGACCGCAGGAAGCTTAATAATAATTAATGTTGTTTATGGAACTTATGCCTCCTGACGATCAACAAAATGAAATAAAAAATTTAGGTCCGAATTTAAAGAAATGAATTTGTTAACGGTCTCTCGAAAATGGAACGTCGGAATGAAATAGCAGTAGCTCCATCTTAATAATAATAATAATAATAATAATAATAATAATGTATATTCATGTTAATATGCAAAAGCATTTACATTCGTCAAATATTATACAATTAATAAAAAACTACAAACTAATCCAAAAACAAAAACTTGACAGTAGCACCATTACAACTAACAAACAGAAATATATCAAACAGAAACACATTGATACAGCACTAATTTTGGTTTATTGGACTAGACTAGAAATTTCGTTACCTAAGAATTCATCAATCGAATAGTATGCTTTCCGAAGAAGGTGCCTTTTTATCACAGCTTTAAGAGTAGTTTTTTTTAGTAATTTGGTATCATTTGGGAGACGATTAAAGATGATCTGAGATTGGTAGTGACGATGTCTTTGTGTTTTTGATAGTCTACAGTACTCTGTTCTTATTTCTTCTTTGTGACGAGTATCATGGTGATGAATATCTGATTGCAATGTGAAATTAGCATAGTTGTCTTTAGCATGAAGGATACATTCAAGGATGAATAAGCATGGTAATCTTAGGATGTTGAGTTTGATAAAGGAAGATGAACAGTCGTCTTGGTACCCTAGGGAATCTATTATGCGAATAGCTCTTCTTTGAAGGGCGAATACTTGTGCTGCTGAGGAGCAGTTCCCCCAAATTAGTACACCGTAGTAGATTATTGAATGAATAAGTGCAAAGTAGGCAGTTATTAATGTCGATTTGGAGACGTTGTCTGCTAAACGACGTAATAAAAATATATTGCTACTAATTTTTTTGCAGATTTCACTAACATGTTCTGTCAGTCTCAAAGTAGAGTCTAGATATAATCCCAAGAATTTTACCGATTTTGAATCTTTATTAGCTTGTGGTTTTAGTGAAATTACTAGCTTTTCAGTTTTTTTGTGATTTATGCTTAATTCATTGGCCTTAAACCATGTCGAGCCAATTACAATCAATTCGTCTGCTGTGGAAATGGCATGTTCAATGCAGTTACGTTTATAAAAAAGTGTTGTATCATCAGCATACAATATACAGTTAGCGTAGGGGTTTATATACCTAGAGAAGTCGTTGGAATATATTAAAAATAACAATGGGCCTAGGATAGACCCTTGCGGTACCCCTATATCAACGTATTATTGACTTGAAACTACATTATTAAACGTGACATGTTGTGTTCTATCTGATAAATACGATTGAATTAGCTTAACACTTTTGTGATCAAAGTTATAAACTGATTTCAGTTTTTCTAAGAGGATGCGGTGTGACACACTGTCGAACGCTTTTGACAAGTCTAAAAATATTGCTACTCCATATTCATTCTCCTCAAAACATTTTAAAGAGTTATTGATAAAGCAAGAAACTGCATTAATAGTAGACTTGTTTTTCCTAAAGTCATACTGCTTGTCGTGGATAAACCAACTGACCAATAATACGTTTAATAATGTTTGAAGACATTCCAAATATATCTCTTGCTTGACTACTCTTTACTGTTTTTAATGCCTGTGTTACTTCACAGGGTGCTACTCTTTTAAAGCAGAATTTGTTGGGATTTATCTCTTTTTTACATAGGCTTGTGGGATTTACTTGTGCAGTTTGTGATTTTTTGGAGTTGTCATGTCCTACATTAGCAAAATATTGATTAAACGTATCCGCTGTGATACTGATATCTTCACTTCTTTTGCGTCCCTGCCTATGCAAGTTGATTATCTTCCACATGGTTTTGCTTGGATTTTTGGATCTCAGTATCAGTTTATCACTAGCCTTAATTTTTGCTTCCTTAATATCGTTTCTATATTTAAGGCGTAATGAATTTCGTAAGCTTTTTAAGGTGATTGTTTTATTTTTATTATAAAGATCTGTTATAAGATGAAGCTTAGTTCTCATACAATGTAAATCTTTATTAAACTACTTTGTTCCCTTATCGCATATTCTCGTAATGAACTTGCGACAAGGAAACGCTATTAAGAAAGCATCGTAAATATTCTCGTGTAGAGAACTTATGCAGCATTAAGAAGTCCCCTTAATAATGTGTTTTTTGATACTCATAAAACTAAAATTTTCGTTATTCTCCGAATATTTCCGATACGTTTGAGAATACTCAGCTTTCGAAGAATTACGTTCAATATTTTAAGTCCTATTTCATTTAATTCTCATAGCACTCCAGTAATTAACATCTATAAAAGTGCATTTTTTTTTGTAAATTAGGAAGTTTGTCAACACTCAAAATTTCAACAGTTTTAACAATTATGGTATGTCACGCGAATTGTCAGACTTTCAGTGTCATCTGTACCGTGTTTGTTTTCTCATTGGGTTCTTGTTTTTCGTTTCTTTGTTAGACAAGTGTTTCGTTAAAGTGAATAATGGAATTCAGTACAACTGGGTATGCTGATATGTATTTTGTGTTTGGCTTCTGTGATGGAAATCCTAATGAAGCGATCCGGGAGTACGACAGAAGATTTTCGAATCGGCGCCACTCATGTCATAATACCATCAGAAGGTTAGATCTTCCTCTTAGAGAGACAAGTAGGCTTCTACCGCAACACTTAGATCGTACTAGAGAGAGAACTCGGCGTACAGTTCAACTGGATGAAGCAATGTTAGAAGCCGTGCATGAAGATCCCGCCAGAAGCACTAGAGAAGTTGCTCTAAATTTGAATGTTCCAAGTCAACTAACAGTGTATTGTGTATTCCAAGAAAACCTCTTGCGGCCATGCCATCTCAGAAGAGTGCAACCATTATATGAGAGCGATGATTATTGCAGGATTAACTATTGCAATACCACGATAAATATCCTGAATCTCAACCGAATTTTACAGAAAAAATCTTTTGGAGCGACGAATACCAGGGATGGCATTTTTAATTGCCATAACATGCACATTTGGGCAGATGAAAATCCTCATCAGTACCGTAAATTTATACATCAACGGAAGTTTTCGGTTAATGTTTGGCTGGGAATTCTTAATCGCCGAGTCATTGGACCCTTTTTTTTACCACACAGACTAAATGCGGAAGCGTACATAAACTCGATGGAAGAAATGTTAGACATTGTGCCTTTGGCTACCCGGCCTAATATGTATGACATGCACGATGGTGCTCACGCACACAATTTGCTAATAGTAAGATAGTGGTTATTCTAACACTTTGCGAATCGGTGGATTGGCCGTAATGGCCCTATAGGATGGCCTGCTAGGTCCCCGCATGTTAATCCATTAGATATTTTGGTCGATGCTTTGCAAATAATAGTATGAATTATTCTTAAGTACAACTATTTTAATAATTAATATCGTCAATTTGACATACCGATTTCTTTGCGTTTTACTTAGTTACACATGACTACATGATATCTGTATGATTCTGTGTTACCAGATGTACACATTCTTTGTGTTGCTCCTGATGGACTCTGAAGCCATGTACGGCATTTGTGTATTAGTATTTTTTACTCAAAATAGCCCAAGGAAGATCACAATGTGGTTTCTACTATTTTCTGACAGCGTATATACATATATATATATATATATATATATATATATATATATATATATATATATATATATATATATATATATATATATATATATATATAATATATATATATATATATATATATATATATATATATATATATATATATACAGGGTCATTAAAAGTATGGAAACATCGATGTAGCTCGAAAACCGTAAGCATTAGCGGATGAAACCTTCGGAAGGTATATTAGACATATTTGCGGACATTTTTATTCTTTATCAATTTTTGATTGGATGTTCCAGTTACGAGTAAATGGTATTAACTTTTGATTTTTAAATGGCATCATAACCATCTGACCGATATTTTGAATTCAGCAGGAAATTCTGAATACAACGGTTAAAGAAAAAAGAACTTAATTTAATTAATTAATTAAATAATGCTACTATAAAACGCTCGAATTTATGAAATTTTTGTTAGGTATCTCATGTCAATCATTTATCTGCTTGCAGCGACCTTCAGTCGACCAACCAACCACAAACCACTTTCTAAATTGGGGTTGTACTTATGAATTCCGTCGTAGAAGCAGTGGCGGTGTAGGCTTTTTCTTAAATGGTTTAAAAACGTCTAATTGACATAATTATTTACAGCAAATGTTCAAAATGTTCCTCATTTGCTTCTTCACAATATCGTAAGCGATGAGAAAATTCTTCAACACATCATTGAATCATTTCCACCGGAATTGCCTTACATTCTTGTATGATTTTTTGCCGAAGTTAATCTAAATTATTCGGCCGATTTACATACACTTTGTTTTTTAAGTATCCCCACAGGAAAAAATCCAGTGGAGTAAGATCTGGCGATCTAGGTGGCCACTCGATGGGACCGCCTCGCCCTATTAGGAAACACTTGGTTCAAAAATCCTCTTACTTGTCGACCATAATGTGCTGGAGCTCCATCTTGCTGGAACCATACATTGTTTGGTTGGCCAAACATTTCATGTAAGGCGGGAACTATTTGGTTTTGCAACAAATCTAAATATTTCTCACTATTTAGATTACCTTCAATAAATAATGGTCCAACTATTCTGTCGTTGATGATTCCCGCTCAAACGTTTAGCTTTTGTGGGTGCGGAGTATGGCATTGTTCCATGCAGTGCGGGTTATCTAACGACCAATATCCAAAATTTTGTTTGTTGACCTGCCCATTCTAACAAAATGTCGCTTAGTCGCTGAAACATATTCTGTTTGGTAAGAGGTCTCCACGAAAATTAACTCGAGTGGGACTTGAATCCACGATATCCGCTTTACTAGAGTGGGGCTCTTCCAACTCACAACCTCAACAAACTTACAGAGTCCTCCAATTCTCACGTTAACCACTTCCTCAAGGTTACACAATGCCGGCATCAGTCATGTCATTCTTCAAGGTTAACTATACATATGTTTTCACAAGGTCTTTCCTTTCTTTAAAAGTAGGGATAACTACGCATATAGCATCGTGTTATTTCCACCAGTTTCAGTATGTCTGCTAGCCCAGTACAGAACAATTGAGGTGACAGGGAGTGCTACCAACCATTATCACTCTTTAATCTAAGTGTGCCGCGAACATGTGAACTAATTCCCAACTGGGTGCAATTTGCAAAAAAAGGGCTACTGCCTTCGACGGCATTAGAAGCATTAAAGAATACATATGATTCATATGAATATGTGCAATGGAATACTGAATGGTTTGCCAACCTAGATAAAAGAATTCACTACTTACACCATCATGTCTTCTAGGGTAATTTGGGATACTATTCATACACATTTGCTCTTCATACTCGTTATCATCTTGCTGGTCATATGCATTTATGCTATGGCTGCTACAAAGCATTGCAACCAAGTGAATACCGAGTCATACACATATGGATAGATGAGTCGCAATTTACCACATCTTACACCAAGAATACTTATGCTCATCGTGTAGAGCGCTCCTAACAATGCTACACGAGGCATGTGAAGATGATTCATGCATACTCTGCGGGGAAGTGTATTATTTGGACAATTAGTTTTTTTATAATATATTGTATATAATAAATTATTTCCTGTTAGTATCTTGATGTGCTCTACGGTGAGGAGTTGTGCGACGTGATACCAACCTTTTATTATCCTTAGTATTACAATTGTTTCGATAAACATTTACTTACATATCGAACATGGTCTGGAGTTCACTCACTTACATCGCTTGCAGTAGCAGGGTTCATTTATATATCTTCATGCGATACGGTTTAATGCTTCATGTGGAGTTCGAATAAACCAATGTCGGTCACATGCCACTCCACTACAGGGCATCTCCGATGGGCGCCACACTGCACGTACGCCCAATTACTTGCACCACGTCCTCGCAGGTGTAATGATACAGAAGTGAAAAGGACCTTTTGCATTTGCACTAAATCAAAATGTTTTATTCCTAGAGAAAAGTATATACCTGAATAATACACTGATTACATTTGTACATACAATAAATATCATGATCTTTTTTTAGTTTGATTTTAAGTGTGGTATCAGAGAAGTGTGAAAAAATTACATGAGCAAGCCTTGAAAAAGTGAGATGTCTGAGTAGGTAGGGTGCGTAAATAGCCTTGATAACGTGTTGAGTGTTAGTGACCTTCGTATTTTTTACTCCTTACAGTGCGGTAACCTTAGAAATGTGCGACCTACTTATTGCGTAACCTTGGGCGAGTGGTACCTTCAACCTTGGAAATGTGGTACCTTGGAAATGTGGTGTGTTCCAAAAGTCACCAATCTTACCTACTGAGAGGACATCTATCATTTAGTTTCGTAGGTCTAAACGATTTTACCACGAGCTGTGAGAGGGCGCCTACAACATAGTAGAGTAACGTCAAAAAAAGATATCTTTAATTATAATTAATAGCACTAACGTCAAAAATACAATATAATTCCACAATTTATTTTATATAATTAAATATTTCTCTACGTGTTTCAATACAACATGTATCATTATGAAGACAAAATATATAAGTAAAATAACAAACAAGTAACAAATCATTAAGGTATATACTTAAAATATCTGTTAAAAGTGATTCTACACGATCAACATGTTTGCTCGTTAAAGGTACTTTCTGTTTATATTTATAAATTTCGAATACTTCCAAAATATCTACTTTGCCTTTTTTATTACAAAAATGTAAAAGATTAATGTAGTTATATGACGTCATCAGCTGATTATTTACTATTAAATGGCATAGTTTGATTTGTATGTGTTTATGTTTGTATTATCTCAAGTGTTTGCCCAACATAAACAGAATTACAGAATGTACAGCTCAATTTATAAACACCCGACTTCAAAGTGTAGGCTGAAATCTTAAGAACATTGGAATTAGGTTTGAAAGCTACTTTGCGCTTCTTATCCTTTTTCTAATATTTTTCCAAAATACGAAATTGATGTGTTTCTATTTTCTTTCGATTGTCTTAACTGGTTAAATGATTTTGATAGATAACATGTATTGTTGACTTTTAACAAAAGTGTAGATTATCTTGGAAACGTAACCTCCTGTTTAAAATAAAAATTCAGAGTGTAAGTTATCTATCAAACATACTTACCCAGTTAACACAGGACCGAAAGATATATCAATTTCATATTCAAATCAAGAGCACGAATTATCTATCAAAAACATCTACCCGGTTAACACAGGACGTGATATCAAAAGTTTAAGAATTGGAGGACGTCGAAGATAGAGAGCGTACCGTAATGCCGAAAGTGTACGAAGACGCGAAATTCGAAGCATTATTCGATCAAGGTTTGTGCCAAACGCAAGAAGTGACTCAGTAAGTAATTTCACCCCAGTTAAAATCATTGTAAATGATTCAAAAACAAATAAAATGGGTTCCGCATGAAGTGACGCCGATTTTTACCATATGAGATACTACTTGCCAGGTTTAAACGAGAGGGTTTTCTACATGAAAAATGGAATCACTGTGATAATTCAAAAAGGAAGAAATCATACGTATCACCTAACCATGCTTCAATACCTACAGCTAAGCCAAATTTTCATGGACAAAAACTTGCATATTTGGCAGAATCAGCTTGGTATCGTGTATTATGAGTTTCTCATTCTGAGCGAAACCATTAATGGAGCTGTCTACCGAAGACAAGTAATGAGATTGAGTCGAGCACTCAAGGAAAAGAGTGTCGAATACTACTCCAGGTACGACAAAATTGCAATCCTGTGTGATAATTCTCACCGATCAAAATGTATTTGGAGAGACTGAACTGGAAAGTTTGACCCCACCTGTATACACTAGCCATTCCTCCTTTGGTTTCCACTGGTTTCGATCGATGGCGCATGGCCTGCCTGATCAACATTTCACGTCATATGAAGATACCAAGAATTGGATCGATTCGTGGATAGCTTCAGAAGATGATGCTTTCTTTCGGACTGGTATCCGCATGCTGCCAGAAAGATGGGAAAAAGTAGTGGCAGCCGATGTACAGTACTTCGAATAAAACACTACATCCGTTACTTCACAAAAATTCTCAATTTTTGATAAAATTGGCGGACACCTATTAGTACACCTAATAACCTTTTTGTAACTTGCAAAAATTTGGTTCTTTAATAGACTTATCATCTACGATATGATTATAGCCATTCATTCACTGAAACATTTTACGAAAATTTTTAGGCGGCCAAGCTTGGTCTGGAATTATGTCATGCATGTTACTCTTACAAAATGTGTGAAAAACGGGATGCGTCCAATGAAAAACTTTTCACGTATTTTCGGGGGACGTACAAGCAAGATTTGGATAAAACAAAAGGCGACTAGGTCAAATTTTTACTAAAATTAAGACATTACCAACCGCCACAAAAATCCGTAAATCAACTGTTTTGTTTAAAAACAAAAGGGCAAATTACAAAAAATAGCATAAAAACGTGTTTCATAAGATCTTGAATCACTAATTCTTTAAAATACTCGTGGCTGAGCCACTCGTTCTTGAAACTTAAATTCGTGCTTAAAGAGCTGATAAAAGCTTACGTAATCGAATTAAAATAATATCTATGGAAGTTACTAATAAAATATTATTTTAGAATGGTACGTCTTGACTGAAGTCAGTCTCTGGAAAATGTGTAAATCCTAACCATAACCATTTAATAACTATTAAATGCCATAACTTTGTCTATATTAAAGATACACATAATGGAATGCTAAACAACTTTTAAACTAGTATTACAATTTAAATCTTTACATACCCACTCTTGGTGCGGTACGTCACACGTAAAATAAATCACTTTTTAGAATTTCAATTACAAAGAGGTTTGTTCGCCAAACATTTTCTCAAAGTTACACACAGAATTCGTCTAACACATTCAAAACACGTCTTAATTTATTAAAATTTGTAGTTGGCGCATAATATATGTTTATGCAGATTTTGTGCATTTAGTGTTTAAAATTGCAACAGAGGCAGTAAGTTAAAAATAAAGTGAAAATAAAACTATTCGATATTATTAAACTAATTGAATCACGTGTTTTCAATACTTGGGGTGTTCAGATCGAGTTTGAGTTAGCAGAAAATCTAGATTGTAATAATCTTCAGCAGCTGCTACCTCTAATAATTGCTTTTCGCCAAAATTATTGTTTTTCCGTAACTTCTTTTACTAATAGAAAAACGATCAATGATAGCACCGCCTCCTTCGTTTACTAACTACTACAAATTTAAATTAAACGCTGAGCACGTAACTTGAATTTTCGTGTATAAAGATGTAATTTGTGATTATCTAATTTGTTTGCAAAATGTAGATATATACTCTAGTGCTTTTTATCAGTTCTCTTTGACTAAACAGAAACGAGTCGATTGTGGGCTCTTCAGTAAACCAAATTACGGTTTGCAGTAAATCTATTTGCATTTGAAATTGAAGTGGAACACCCATCAGTAGACACTAAAGTTAAAACAAGTTACAGAGTAGAGATTTCAATCAGGAATTGCTTATAAAGTTTTCTGACTATACGAATGAAGTTAGAGTTTGACAAATACCTCCAATTTAAATAGTTAAAGAGAAGAATAAATCAGTAAAAATACCATTAATGATTACTTTGGCTCTCTATTTTTACAGTATCTAAGAGACATGGCCGGAATATTCATGCAAAATGAATTATTATTTATTTATTAAAGCAAAACACACTTTTCAACTGTTTCCTTTGAAAAGAATAAAAACAAAACATTTATAAATTAAACATCAGATAAAATAATAATTTCAAGCGCAAGACGAAGCCATCGTGTAAGATGATATTTTTAACAACAAAACATTTAAAATAAATTTTGTTTAGTGTGACAAGTGAAATTTTCCGTTATGAGAATTTACCATAATTATTATGTAGATATACACCTCTAAATGCCGACCAGCGTAAAGTTGGCAGCAACTTTGTTCAGTAAAAAATCCCGATCAGAGATATTATAAGTGTACCAATCAGTTATATCAGTCCATATATAATTAGAACGTGGTTCGACTAAATTTGTAATTTAAGAAATCAACAGTATTTCCTTTCATATCCTCTAGACCTCTACAGTTTGAATCATTAAAATGCACTCCGGTACCTAAAATAATTAATTTTATATAGTGAAGACTTTGAGATCCAACCAAAAAATGTCGTCTAAAAACAATATCGTATCCTCTAAAAACCAGAGTATGTCACGATCCGTCTAAAAGGGTTAAATGCATCCCTGTTGTGCATAGTAAACAAACGATAAGATTCCAGCATTAAAATAAATTTCAAAACACAACATAATTTAAATCACTCTTTAAATTCGAAACAGTTTAGGATCTGCTGCGGGGGCCGAAATACGAGAATGGGGACTGAAATGCATCCCTGAATCAGAAAATGATTAATTTTGCGGTGATCACAGTGACACTCCAACTTAAGAATAGCTTCTAAAAATAAAAAATAATGCATTTAAGCTACTCTAAGAATCAGTTAGGACGCGTTTGAGGGGGCTGAAATAAATCTCTGAAATCAAAATATATACTTTGTAGAGGCTACGATGAGATTCCAACTTGTAATTAGCTTGCAAAAGGAAGAATAATACATTTCACGTACTTTAAAAATCAGTATGAGTTAGGACAAATGTAAGGGGCTGAAATACACCCCCGAACAAGAAAATAATGAATTTTGCGCTGAACACGATGGGATCCCAAACTGAGAGTAGCTTCTAAAGATAAACAGTAATTTGAAAATGTAAACTTTTACCATTATTACACATATTAAAATACTTATCTTTTTTGTTTTTTTTAATGGTGTATTTTTATACCTAAGTTACGTATACGGGTATTTCACGACGAACGACACGTACTGTAGCGCTCAGACGCCACCGATTTTCAAAATTCTTTTAATGCAATATAGTATCATATTTTCCACATTTTAAAATTATTTCCATTTATACAGGGTGTACCAAAAAATATCGGTCTTTTTAAATGGAACACCGTGTATATTTTTGCATATTCGAATTGTACGAGTCAATTAAAAAGTTGATGTTATACTGTGTATACGTAAACCTTACCCTTTTCGAAATATATCAGATTTTTCAAAATTGTAAGGTAAATTTTATCAATTGATACCCCGCACTATAGTACAATGATAGAATAACTATTGATCACTATGAATAGACAATATAATAAGCTATCAAATTTCATATGATTGGTTGGAGTAAGTCTATACAGGGTGTTTAAAAAAGTTAATCCTTTTCATTCTTATTTAAATATAATTAACCTACTTAGTTCTAATGGAACACCCTGTATATTTTTCTTTCCATTAATGAAGCATTTAATTATCTTTCAAACTGTATTAGGTTTCCTTATACCTAAAATCAATCGTTTTGCAGTTATTCCTATATAATTTAAATATTTACAGGAATTACGTATTTTGAAAAGAAGGATATGTCCAGGAGGCAATGATTGTTCTAGGATTGACATTTGCAAACTGTTGTTGTCATTCTGTATTTAAAATGTAATACTGTCTTTAACTGTGCTTGAAGTATTTACAAAGAGTCGAAAATGTAAATGTATTCGATCCAAGAGCGAGTCGATATGATGTAGGTGAACGGCGAATGCGGAGATAACTGTCTGTTAGTTACAAAAATTTACGCTCAGAAATATCCAAACCGCAACCATCCTAATAAAGCTGTTTTCGAAAGACTTCTGCAGAGATTCAGAAACACCGGAAGCGTAAGATACGAAAAAGTGCAAAAAGAACAAACCAGTTACAAAAATGAACAAAACGAATTTTCAACATTGCAAGCCGTTATTGAAAATCCAAATACCAGTTTAAGTGAAATTCAACAGGAATGAGTAAAACTAGTGCTCATAGAGTACTAAAAAAGTATCGCTACCATCCTATCATATTCAAATGCACCAACATTTAGAAGAAACCGATTTCCCTCGAAGAATCGAATTTTGTTTGTGGGCAATGGAAAAGTTTAGTAGTGATCAAAATTTTTTTGAGTACGTCTTATTTTCGGACGAAGCGATAGTCCACAAAATCGTCATAATTTTCATTTATTACAGCACCGAGAATCATAATTTATATCGAACAATAGATAGGCAGCATAGGTGGTCTTTAATATGTAGGATGGAATTATTAACGATTATGTTATCGGGACTTATTTTTATGCTTATTTAAATGCTCAGCAGTTTTTACATTTTCTTCAAGAAGAACTAGCGGCATTACTAGACGAGGTCCCCTTGAATGTCATACACCATATGTGGTTTCAGTTGGATGGCGCTCCTGCGCACCTCGGTCATGGTGTAAGATATTTAAATGAACGATTCCCGATAAGTGGATTGGAGAGGTGGCCTCCAAAACTGGCCCGTATGATCCCCCGATTTGACGTGCGCTATTTTTTATGGAGCTACATCAAAGATATTGTTTACGTTAGTTCACCGATGACAAAAGAAGACATGATAGGACGTACCCGGCACGCTTTTTCTACAGTAACTTCGTTAATACACGCAAATGTGTGAAGTAACTTCGAAGAAAGAGTACGTGTGTGTATTGTCGAAGATGGGAAACAATTTTAACATTTAATGAAGAAATCCCACGTACAGTTTATTTTTCTCCTGGATGCCCTTTCTTTTAGAATAGTTAATTCATATAAATATTTTAATTAAAAGGGAATAACTGCAAAACCATTGATTTTAGGTATAGGAAAACCAAATACAGTTTGAGAAGTAATTAAATTCTTCATTAACGGAAAAAAAAGTTAATTAAAAATTTGAAATATTTCGAGAAGGGTAAGGTTTACCTATACACAGTATAAAAGCAACTTAGGTTTACTTTACTCGTATAATTGGAATATGCAAATATACAGGGTGTTCCATAACATAACTTTTATGGGCCATTATTTTTTGATAGACCCTGTATGTATGGAAATAATTTTAAAATGTGGGCGTTATGATTCTATATCATATTGAATTGAAAGAATTTTAAGAATCGGTGGCGTCTAAGCGCTACAGTCAGTGTCGTTCGTCGTGAAATATGCGGTACGTGCACGGTTGGATTGGATGTGCTCAGGATAGGATCGGCAGGAACGGAGTTAGGGTTCTGAGGGGGAAAATACTACCCTAGCGTTCAACTAAGTAGCCGCACATGGAGTGCGTATACGCAGTGACCATGTCGCTACATGTGTATGAGGAAAACCCCCAAAAAAATCTCATACAGCGTAGACGGTGACGCAAATCAAACCCATTACCTCCGGAAGACTAAGCTGAATGGCAAAAAACGCCCAAGCTGTTAACTCCGTTATCTATTGTCCGATTTTAATGGAGAATTTTGTTCTGAATGCTGCTACGATATAGCAAGTTAATTTATTGTTAATATTTATTACCCAAAATAAGACAAATAAAAGTTGGGTTTTTATGAAATTTTCGGAAGTTTCATGAAAACAATAGTAATATCGTAATAAAAAAATTGTTCTGAAACTACTATTAGGTTTAATGTCTACAATATTATCAACTTTTTCTTTTTAAATGACTACCTAAGTATTTTTTTTTTCTGGTAGAGATATTTTTAATTTAAAGATACGTATTAAGTTAATTTTTGCTTAACATTTAGTTCCAATAATTATAAAGATGGTTACGGGTATTAACTTTGTTTTTTATAAAATGTTCGAGCGTACCATGAAAAACAATCGTAATATTTATACAACGCGTGAACTGTCATTTAATGGTTATATATTAATGTATTGTAAAAATTATAGAATACATTTATTTACAGATATTGTTCAAATTGACTGCTACCGTGTTGAATACACAACTGGCACCTTCTTAATACTTCAAAGATTGCATTCAATATAAAATTAGAAAGTATTCCATGACAAGCGTTGCTACATCTTTCTCTCAAAATTTCTTCCTTTTTCTGGGTTGTTAAATAAATATGACCTTTAAGATATCCCCAAAACCAAAAATCAAGTGGTGTAAGATCTGGTGAACATGCAGGCCAACGAACTGGTCCGTTTGTGCGTATTCATCTTCTATCAAATTTGGTATTTAATAAATCAATGTTTATTCTGACATTATGTGGGGGAGCCCCATCTCGTTGAAAATAAATATTATTAAGTTCTGCAAGAGGCAAATCATCTAAAAAAGATTCAATGTCTTCAGTCAACAGTTGATGGTATTTTTCTTGATTTAATGTTCCATTTATGAAAAGTGGTCCAACCAATCGATCACTCACAATGCCGCACCATACATTTACATTGAATTTTCGTTGGAAGTTGCCTTCAACTATAATTTATGATTGTTCTAGCTCCAATAGTGGTGAATATTTTATTTTAAATGCATTGTTACTATACGTGCTCTCATCTGACCAAATTATTTTCCTATAAAAATTCTGGTTTTGATGAATCTTATTTAAATAAACATTACAGTTGCAATATTGGATCTTTATCGAGTATTTCTAATATTTGCACTTTCTGAGGTACATATGGTTTAAATTGATGTTTCTTTAATATCTTATGTACAACTTTATTGGATGTACTATCAAATCGTCTAAATTGACTTGTTTCAAGAACTTCTCAATTTGGAAAGCGATTCCTGTAAATACGCTCTGCTTGTCTATGATTTTTATTGCACTCGTAAAAAACTTGCAACGTATCAGTAAGCTCGTTGTTATTGATAATTTGAGTTAATTCACAAAATATAAAAAAATCAGAAAAACAAATTGAAACAATAATTTAGTAGGTAGATATAATTTGTGATACTAATATTTTAATGACATTTAACGTGTTAAATAGGTTTTGCGATTGTTTTGGCTATATATGCCATTTTAAAGTGTAAATACATATTTAAAAAAAATTTAAAAACAATTTTAACAAAAAAAAAGCAATTTTCCGATGGGAGGAATTGCTTGCAATACCAGTCCGGCAACTGTACCGTTTGGCCAATAGCTCCATTTGTGTTTAACGTTTATTGTTAGAATATTATTAAATTGTTACACCTTTTTAATTTTTACCATTTTTAGTTTAATATTTAAGCTTAAATTATTATAAGCTTTGTTATGAACGAGTAAGTTCAGAAGTAAATATGTAATTAAATGTTACTATTCATATTATTAAATAGATATATAAAAAGTTTTCCTCGAGTAGGATTTGAACCTACGACTTGTACTTTGCTAGAGTACCGCTCTAACCAAGAGAACTATAGAAGTACAAGCTCCAATCGATGTAAACTAAATTCTAAATATAATGGGATTGCAGACAAAATACATTAATGGAATGAGAGCCTGCAGTAACAAAGCTTCTAATAATTTAATGTGAGTCAAGTTGCTTTAGTATTTGTGAGTCCTTGCGATACTGCAGGGTTAAATTCCATAGATTTAAATAATTTGACTGTAATCTCATTATATTTAGAATTCAGATCAGTTCTTCATACATAAAGACAATATTTACATCGATTGAGACTTGTATCTCGATAGCTCTGTTGGCTAGAGCGGTACTCTAGCAAAGTACATGTCGCAGGTTTAAATACTTCTCGATGTAAACTTTTTATTTATGTATTTAATAAAATTAAAGATAATCTTTAATTATGTATACATACGTTTTTTTAAAATGTATATTGATTTGGTAGCATCCCAGTCGAAAATTTTAGTTAAAAGTCTCAATTTGTATAAGAATAGTTTTTAGTACCTCTATCAGCTTGAAATTTCATATCTAATAGTTTTTGGTATTTTCCATGTGAGAAGTTGTAATTGAATAGCTCCACTTAAACGGCCACTTGAAAAAATTTGAAAAGTGCGCAGGCTAACAGGTACTTCTCGTCGTAGTACATGTCCCAAAAAATGACACGGATCTACGCTTTTACTATAATAGGCGCATGTCAAATTTCATCTCTTCAGCTCATCAGTCTGAACGCTATCGTGTTTACATACACATACGCACTGACGCAGGAACGCACACACACATACACGCATGCACGCACGCACTCACTCACACACACACACACACACACACACACACACACACACACACACACACACACACACACACACACACACACACACGACACACACACAGACACACACACACACCCACACACACCCACACACACACACACACACACACACACACACACACACACACTCACACACACACACAAATACACACACGGCATGCCAAAAGTGGTCAAAATAGATTCAGGGATCCTCAAAACGTGAAGATCCGTCAAAATTTCGAAGTCGAATTTTTTTATGATCGCAATACCTTCCCTGTACTATGTTACGTACGGTATATGGAAATGTAAAAATACACCATAAAAAAAACAAAAACGGGATATGTATTTTAATAAACAGTGCTTGATACCATCTCTCTAAAAACCAGAATGAGTTAGGGCCAGTATGAGGAGCAGAAATACACTCCCGAATCAGAAAATAATTAGTTTTACAGTGCACGCGAATGAATCCCAAACTGAGCATAGCTTCTAAATATAAAGAATAATTGATATCATATACTCTAAATGCCAGAATGGGTTAGGACCAGTCCGATAGGCTGAAATGCCTTCCGGAAAAAGAAAATCATAAATTTTGCGATGTACACGATGAGATCCTAACTTGAAAATAGCTTTCAAAAAACAATAATCCAAACTCTAAAAACCAGAAGGGCTTAAAACCAGTCTAATCCAAGAATAATTAATTTTGCAGTGAACATGATGAGATCCCAACTTTAAAATAGCTTGTAAAAATAATAAATAATTGATGTCACGTACTCTAAAAACCAGAATGGGTTAGGACCAGTTTGAGGGACAAAACACATACCTCCGAACCAGAAAATAAATTAATTTTGCAGCGAATACGGTGAGACCCAAAATTGAAAAAAGCTTGTAAAAACAGAGAATAATTTATGTCACGTATCGTAAAAAGCTGAATGGGTTAGGACCAGTATAAGGGGCGGAAACACACCCGCGAACCAGAAAATAATTAATTTCGCAGGGAACACGAAGAGATCCCAAATTGAAAATAGGTTTTAATAATAAAGAATAACTCATGTCACGTAATCTAAAAATCAGCATATGTTAGGACCAGTTTGAGGGGCAGGAATACACCCCGAATCCAAGAATATTTAATTTTGCAGTGATCACGACGTGATCCCATATTGAAAATAGCTTCTAAAGAATCGGAATGGGTTAAGTACAGCACGAGGGGCAAAAATATACTTCCTAACCCCGGAATCATTAATTTTGTAGTGAACACGATGAGATCTGAATGAGTTAGGACCAGTCTGAGGAGCAAGAATACACCCCCGAAACCAAGAATAATTGATTACGTGGTAAATACAATACGATTCCAGCTTGAAAATATCTTTTACATATAAATAATAATTCACATCACGTACTTTCAAGATCAGAATGAGTTACGATCAGTCTGAGGGATAGAAATACACCCCCGAACCAGAACATAATGTCGCTGTGAACACGATGTAATCCCAAATTGAAAATATCTTCTAAAAATAAAAAATAATTCATCTCGCGTACTCTAACTATTAGAATGCCTGAAGGATAGAAATTCGCCAGGAATCCATTATCCCTCTATCCATCCTCCTAGGTGTTCCTGAGTGCTTTAGCACGATAGGCCTAATTTAGCCTGTTCAGGTCCACAATCATAAAAAAAAAAGAAAAACTAAATTTAAAGTGAACTCGATTAGTTTCCAACTTGAAAATAGCTTCTAAAAAGAAGGAATAATCCATATTACGTAGTCTAAAAATCGGAATGAGTTTGGACCAAACTGAGGGGCAGTATCCGTATCCAAGAACAATTAATTTTAAAATTAATACGATCAGATTTCAATTTGAAATTAGCTTCTAAAAGTGAAGAATCATTCATTTCCCGTACTTTAAAAACCAAAATGGGATAGGACCAGTAAAATGGGAGAATTACATCCCCGAACCCAAGAATAATTAATTATGCGGTAAACACGGTGAAATACCAACTTGAGAATAGTTTCTAAAATCCCATGTATTAAAATAATCAGGGCATTTAGTTCACGCAGATTGCGAGACAACCGCTTGATGGATTTCGACTATTTTTTTTTTTGATGTGAAGGTAATTTTGCATAAAAAGAAATAACGTAGCCAAAATTTTATTTTATGGTGTTCATTTTTTTGAAAAGGTCTACGCTAATATTGTTGACCATTTAAACATATACGTTTATATTTAATCTATTATG
The DNA here is from genome assembly GCA_036346205.1 of Vesta saturnalis. Lineage (NCBI taxonomy): Eukaryota > Metazoa > Arthropoda > Insecta > Coleoptera > Lampyridae > Vesta > Vesta saturnalis. Next base: position 12,638 of record JARFJB010001146.1, on the reverse strand, counting down.
CTATTTATTATCATCATTAAATTTAATTTTAAACGCAAAATCTTTCGGAGCAAAAGATAGTTAATAATAATTTATTTCATGTACGCTGAACTATATTTTGCAATATTACTTTCCAACCAACATACGTAGGTGTATGCATTGACTTTTTCGTGACATCGGCTATTGAAGTTGGGATCGCATTGTGTTCACTGCAAAAGTTATTTTCTGATACGGGGTTGTATTCCTCAAGCTGATCCTAGCTCATTCGATGGTTTTTAAACCTCAGCTATAATCTCCATTGAATAAATCTATATTTATTCTGTTACCTGCATTCGCATTCCCCTGTAAACCAGATTTGGTTGAATTATAAACAACCAGCATATATTCATTCCCAGACTGCAAGCATCATTCATCTTTATTTATCAACACCTTCACCTTGTGTATAGATTCCAATCCCCTTTCATAATTTCATTCAAAAAAAAAAAAAACTTTTAATTTCTACATATTAGTAATTTCCTGATCCTTAAATAGCCTTCACTTAAAGTAAGAAACTTTAGTAGATCAGCTCTTCATTAACAGCACCTTAACTTTCCCACATAGTTACCAGAACATATTTAATAGTAACCTGTAATTAATTCCTGTATAACCCTGAACAACACATTATTCACTAAACTTATTTTACATTTTCACAGTAATTAATATATTCATTTACCAAATACTTAACGTGTTTGGATTACGTATGTTTTGATTTTATACTTCCAGACATTAGCAAAAGAGGGCCCCTTTAATTTACCTCCGGAATCCACGCAGGGGCATCCCGTTTATTACCAGTACCTAACAACGACCAGAATAATTTTTAGTTTCCTTTTTATTTGTTTATTGAATCCAGTAGAGTTAGTGTTTATTTACTTTTATTACTTCCTGTTTCAGAATTGTTTTATTTGTTTATTATTGTGACCTACTAATGTGTTATATACCAACTAAGCTTTATTCCCAGATAAGCAACACAACTAGCACCAAGGTAGTAAAAGTCATGAACTCGCCTTTGTGGATTAAAAATGGGACAAAAGAATTAATATTGTAATTTGCACAAAAGGGGCAATACAACATTAATTATTCTTAATTTTTAGAATCTGTTTTCGAGTTGGGATCTCATCTGCAAAATTAACTATTTTCGTGTGAGAGGCTGACCAATCTTATGTTGTTGGTGTTCAGATGTGTTGTGGTATTGTATTTACTACAATCATATGTTCTCAATCTTTTGTTGTTAAGAAATGCGTATAGTTTTTACTAGTTGGCTTGTTTAAGGATAATGGCAGTGATAGCAGTTATACCATATTTAGCTACCGGGTTTGTTGCTTTGGTCGTCATCAAATAGACGGAAATGGGGTTTGTCGTACATAGAAAGTGGTGTTTACAAATTCTCTATTCCCTAGGGGAGGTCGTTCACGAATTGTCGTGGAAGTGGTTTGCGGGAAATGTTGATGGTCTTAAGTGGTATTGAGACTTTGACCACCACCGTAATAACGGAAGTTGAGTCTTTGATGGCTCTTTCAATATATTGGGGTGTTAGAAGGTCCTATGTAGAAATGTTGTAGGAGATGCGTTCTGAGAACGCATTCTGGTCTGCACGGTAAAACTCCATGTGGGAGAAGTTACACAAAATAAAGTTTTCGCCAAAAGTGATAAATGATCTGAGGTAATCGTAGTGTCCATAAAGCATTCTCAGTCGAAAAAGTGGGCAATTGATTCAAAACAGACTGCGTGATCTATTAATGAGGTACTTATATGGTAAAAAATGTGGATTCGCCTCGATAAGATTCTGACTCTGTTCCCACTGCTCATGGAAACGTCAAATTGTGTATCGGGTATTAAAGTCACTTAGAGTTACTACAAAAGGGGTATTAGGGCCGGATTGAGATGAAAAGAAATCAATGGAGGTACAGAAGTGCACCATCATAGAGACTCAGTCAGGATAATGCCCGCTTTGTGTGCTGTTATATAAGTCGGAGTGGTAGTTGTAGAATTTAAGTGAACATCCTTTTTTTAGTTTTGTCTCAGTGATTGCAAGTATGTGTATGTTGTTCAGGAAGTAAGGAGCATTTCTAACAAACGCCTTTGGCGTCAACTGTCCTTGTTATACTATTCAGTGGTAGTTTCTGTGAAAAGCGTTTAATGGTGACTGTTTCGTTTGATAGGATGGTATTCTGGACTACCAGTTCCGAAGGTCTCCCCGCTTGTGCAGTACGTTTCCACCTGCCGGATCATGCCGGAAGGGAAGGGTGGTCTGGGTGTAATGGAGTAAGGGCCGAGACCAGGTAGCTGGGTAATGGTTACTGTGGGATCAGCAAAATGGTGCTCTAACCTAGCCCACGTACCATGAGGTAGAGAGGAGATTTCTAAGAGACGATTGCGGTTGAACATGAGGTTGTTCCACGAAAGTGATTTCATGGAATTGAGTAAGGTTTTTTCGGATGTGATAGATTTCTGGATATGGGTATCTCGAGAGAGGAGTTGGTATAGAGCCGACTGGGATTACCGGTGTAAGAGAAAAAGTAGTCTTATGAATGTGTTTGATTTATCTAGTGCGGTTGTTGAAGTGTGTGAAGATGTAAAAGTTGTGTATTTATAGTTGTGGTAGAGTTTGCGCCTCTACGTTTTGGTGTGGTTGCGGCCGTGCTTACTTATCAATACTGATGTTAGCTATGAGGAAGAGTTGAGAAATATAGAAAATTAATGTAGCGGAAGAGCAGGTATCCGCCTAGGTGTAGCAATCCCACCCCAAGGAAATCGGAAACCCAATAAGAAACGGGAAAAACAGTGTAATATAAAAGAAATATAGAAAATTAATTAATATACTGGTGTTCTGCCGGTCTTCGTTAGTGGTCTCTTTACGATCACGGTTTCCCGCCGTTTTTCATACCTCCCTTTCATTATTAGGTTCCCGAAAAATTACTGCCAGCAAGTTATTTTGATTTTTTGGAAGAATATAATAAAAAGTTCATAGATGTCATACTTTAAGACTGTTATAGCTAGCAGTTGCTAAATTATGCTAAAACTAGTGTAAGTAAGATGCTTTCATGGAATAGACAAAAATTTATCTTACCCCAATATCAATCGTACCCACAAAAATTACTAAAAGATAGCTATTTTATATGAAACATCTTGTATATAAATACTGCATTAAATGTAAAACTTGATTATACGTCGATATTAAATACCTATACACTTTACGATTTCGCATAACTTTGAACTCATTGCCTAACTATTATTTACTACGCTCAATATCAAACGAGATGAAATGTTAGCCAATAAAATAAAATATATAAGTAACTAACCAGCATTGTAGCTGTGAAAAGCTCAGTACTTACAGTACACTTCAATTTTTCTCTCAAAAAATTAAATAAATTGTATGGTAAGGAAAAAAGTTAAAAATTTAACCAGTCATTCGTATGTTAGGAAATACCTCTTTTAAATCATCTTACGCTCCACGTGAACAACTATCAGGTACACCATTATGTCGAAAAACTTTATTTTCTGTTTATTTTTTTTTAATAAACTACAAAGTTATACCTGACATAAACATAGTACTCCTTTGAGACGTTTTAATAAGTGAAGCACATTTCGATTTCGATACTGGAAGAAATATAAAAAATACAGCTATTGGATAATGTGATGTGCGTATTTAGTTAAGCGGATTTTACCCCACGATGATTGTAAAATTTGTGTACACATACGTATAATTTCGCCGTACATAAATTCTATGTTAGATACTGTTCACTTTAAGTGATTGACATCAGGTATGTCCTTTTCGACTGAGATTTTCTGCTTTACTTAGCAAATAGTATATTCCGTTAATACATTAACGCCATTTAGCGGTAAAGGTAAAACCACGAGTCTGCTTTTGACAATTTGACTTCGGCAAAAATCCGAAAAGAACATGCTTTTCTAATTCGGTTTCTAAAATAATTTTGTGTGTTTAGGTACCCAATTAAATGTTGCACATATAATTTTAGACAACATATAATTGGATATAAGATTTCTTCCGATTCCTTTTCAACGAGCTTCGCTCAAAAGAAGGTTTTTAGAAATTTTTTCGTACGTACTTGGTGAGTAATTAATGTATTTCTCTTCAAATACACATCAAGTGTATACGTTTAATTTGATGTAGGAATTTCTATAGTGCTCGACATTAATCTATAATTTTATCATCATCTGTACAATTTGACATATGATATCCGTCTACTAACAAATTCTAGTTTCACTAAAATTATGTGGTTATGTGACTAGAGTACTTACTCTTAGGAGTACTTACGATTACACAGGGTAGCTGCAGATTTTGCTGATTTACATTCCGGATTTACTTAGCTTCACCGAGGTATACGTAGTTACTTCCTTTGAACTATCCGGAGTCGCTTGTGCTTGCTGGTTATTTAAAATGTTACAATTTGGTTAAATTTCGTTACTTACTTAATCTAATTTGAAATTTATTTGGTTTAACAAGGCCATAACACTGCCATCGAATTTTTTTTTTAGTTTATCTATTTTTCATTATTAGTTTTTACTACTAATGTTAAAAAACAGCTGATTTATAACATCTTTACAAGTAAAGCGCAAATAATATTTATTTTAAACACGCAATTCAAGTGCTCTGATCATATCGCTAGCTTAGATTGTGCTAACTTAATGCCCCAAACCCATAATTGTTTTGTGAGATTGATACACCCATGATAATGGGTTAAAGTAAGCCATACAAGAACAAGCGAGAAAGTTGCATTGCCGAAGTCCATGTTTCATTGACATCGCCATGACGTTTACCGCAAGATACGTTTATGTAGCCATACTTCTTGAAAACACTTTTTTGCATCTACTGCAGGCAGCTTTTGTTCAATGTATTTTTGTTTTTTCTACCAAGAAGGCAAATGCTAGGGTTTTCGGCATTTTCTACGAATGCTCTGCGACTAAGTTATTCCAAATAGACAAAATATTTTTCACTCTAGTTTTAATTAAATATTAGATCCTAGTAAAGTTTTTTTAAACAATCTTCGTCTCACTATGTTTAGTAATATTGCACTTAAGATAACTCGAAGCTACATGAGCGTGTCTAAAATAAAAGAAGAAGTCTGATTCAGGTTGGTGCATTGTAAGATAACCACTGGTTTTTTTTAACACTAGCTGTCACTGGTGCTATGAAACGTTGAAAAATCACACACATTCCACTTTGATACAAATTATACTAAAAGCCAAAGTGATTGATTTAACGTATGTGTTTTTCCAAAGTTGTCTATTTCTTGTTCTTTTTCATCATACCAGTAAAGGTAATTCCTTTCATAAGAGGAATTTATGAACAATTGCTGTGGTAGTTATCAGTAGTTAGTAATATACTGGACAAATCCAGATTGTCCTATAAACGGCTGCAACGCCTCATGGATAATCACGTAGTCACACAGAAATTATCAACACCGTTGTTCACAAACGTCTCCACTACCTATGTCGTCAAACTCAAAGCTCGAAGTAAAAGCTTGGACCACTTGTAGCTAAAAAAACACATAAATTAACGTCACCATGGTGCGAATCGTATAACAGTCTGTGTGACTTATCTTCAACTGATTAGAGCGCCAAATAATCCTTCTATTCTAGTTTCTGTTGTGTTTCATCAATCCCTTTTCTTAAAGTATAGAACCTCAAATAATCGTGTCATATTTTATGTAACAAGATATAAATACCGTCTATTTCTGCGCTGTATATTTTTTAGTTCCTTTGCAGTTCTTCTTCAGATTTCGACCAACGTATTTATGAACAAACTGGTTTCTATGCCATGCCTCTAATTAGCTCTCTTTGCACAATTAAATTAAAGGAACACACTGTAAATTACCACAGTTATATTAATTATTGTCCAAAAAGTTGACCATCTTCCATAACACACTTTTAGAGTCTATCTCTTAACAGATGCTTTAATATTTTTCAATGCCACGCATTCGTTGATATCTGAGTTGTATTTTAGACCATTTTGAAAAACTGCTTAGAAAAACATTATTAGATACCAATTCCAAAAACAATTCCTTTTCATTATGTTCAGACCTTATCTTTTAAGACTTGATGGCAAAATCGAAAATTTATTATGTGCTTTTGTTTTCGACTTATAGCCAAACGTTGATATTTCTACAACTTTCTTCAAGGTCTTATACCTCGCTTAATATTATTATACTGATATATTTAGTCAACGGAACTTAAAGTGCCGAATTCAGTAGCGTGCTTAGACATTTTCTAGGGGGTGATGTTTTTCAGTACTAATATAAACCTGTATTTTTTTTTAATGGGAATCATAGAAGGCTTGGCAACCATCAGCTGCAGTTCTTTCTTAGCTTTTTAAAAATATAAATATAGATATTCCTGAAAAACGTCTTCCAAATACTTTTTTTTCAACAAGGCGGTGCCCCAGGCAATAATGCTTTGGCAATGACGAATAACTTAGACAACCGTTTCCCAAATCGTTGGATTGTGACATTCGGTTCGTTATTATGACGGTTTTGATAAATTATGTTTTTCAGAAAACCCCATAGGAAGAAATTCAGAATTGACTAATCTGGAGATCGTTGCGGCCATAACAGTGAACCAAATGTTGCAATCCAACGATTTGTAAAACGGTTTTCTAAGTAATTCCTTACTATCAAAACATTATGGGCTGGAGCACCGTCTTGTTGAAAAAAATATATTTGGAAGATGCTTTTCAGAAATGTCTATATTTACATTTGTGTAAAGCTAAGAAAGAACTGCAGCTGCTAGTTGCCAAGCCAACTATGATTCCCATTAAAAAAATGCAAGTTTATATTATTACTCAAAAACCGCACACCCCTAGAAAAATTTTAAGTACGCCAATGAATCCGGCACTTCGTAGTATATAAGAACTGTTGACGAAAACAAAAGAACATACTAAATTTTCGGTTTTGCCATGAAATGTAGGTCGCCAAAGTAGTAAGTGGATGTAAAAACTGCAAACTTCTATCTTTGACAATAACAACTAAAACAACGAAATCAGGACACACGGTACATGTTAAGGTACACATAATACTAATTAACATGAAAAATGATTTATATCAATGCTTCTACTGGCAATAGTATGTTGGAGATTAAAGACTATAATTTTTTCCTAATTAACTCAAATTTCAAACTAAACGTATATCTTTTAAAGTTGAAATGAATACTTACTATTTCCAGGTCGTTGCAAGGAATGTAATACTGCAGTTTTTCTGTTAATAAACCGAATACGTTGAATATATTAAATTGTATATTCGCCTGCTGCTACATTTCTGTACATGTATAAATAATTCAATTGTTTTGCAAAATGCAGTTTGCGGTTTAACATAGATAAAATATTGTTTAATATATCAAGCACAATTTGCAGGGATTGTAATATATTCTGTCCAGTAGTTTCACATTATTGAACATATTTCAGTCTGGAGTAGACTTGGGACAAGCTGAATATGCATGTGCAAATTGCATATTTTCTGCTAAAAATTCAATATAGCACTCATCCTTTTATTAAATTTTCTTCTGCTCGTTCGACTGTTTATATATTATTTAATGAAATTTCTTCGTTGATATAAAATAGCTTTTCTAAGCACGTATAGAGGATCAGGAATGTGTATTTACAAGTTTCCTTTGTTTTTGTGGACATGTAGAATGTAATGTATCCATTTATTATATGGTGTTTGTGCACGACAACCATATTAAATCAGAATAGTTCTTAATGAATAAATAAGTTGTCTTAGATAAACATCAATTGATATCATATCTATTTAACGGAATTTATGTATTTTGTAAAGAACAAGGAAAATCCGTTCCCAACTATGAAAAAGAACACGTCCATGATTACTATTCATAATCCAGTACTTAGATTTTTCGTGAAATCGTTTATTTTTACAGATGTAAATTTACAAATTCTAATCGCTTCAACAGCAGTTATAGATATCTTGATTAGTGAATCAAAGAATTCTATCAAAAAAAACTTGATTAGCGATACCAGTTAGTGCTCAGCCGCAGTTTGGTGAAAATAAATATAGAAGCTAGGTTATTATAAGTTTTGTTATGAACGAATAAGTTCAAAGGTAAATATGTAATTAAAATGTTTTATTAATTACATTAAATACATAAATAAAAAGTTTTCCTCGGGTAAGATTTGAACTTACTAAATGTACTTTGCTAGACTACGGCTCTAACCAACTGAGCTATCGAGATACAAGCCCCAATCGATGTAAATTTTGTCTTTATGTATGTAGAACTGATTGTAAATTGTAAAGATAATGGGATTATACTTAGAATTTAATTTAGTCCTATATTTGATGTACATTCTAAATATAATGAGATTATATTTAGATTTTACATCAGTTCTACATACATTAAGACAAAATTTACGTCGATTGGGACTTGCATCTCGATAGCTCAGTTGGTTAAAGCGGCACTCTAGCAAAGTACACGTCCTAGGTTCAAATCCTATTCGAGGTAAACTTCTTATTTATGGGCTTAATAGAACTAATAATTTTTTTATACAGGGTGTTTCATAGGTAAACCAACATACGTTACCCGCGCATAAAGGGTACTTGGGCGATTCAAAATAACCCAGGTTTACTGGGTCTGATGCTTTTAATAACTGAGATATAGGGTGCTTTATCAATTTTTGTCAATCGTCCACTGAAAACATTTGAGTCAAAATCCAGGCCCGTCTTTAGGAAAATGTTTAAAATTTGATAATTCCCAAAACAACGCCATGTATATCAAATTTTTAAAAACTGGACCGAATATTTTAGAAGTACGGAAAAAAATAAGTTATACTGAAATATTTTTATAAGTGCGCATTTGATTCTACTAATAAAACGTTTAAAGCCAAAATTCAATAAATGGATTATTAACATTTTCCTGAGCCCTAACTTGTCAGGTTGCGTTGACGCACCCTGTATGTAGGATGTTATAATGACGTGTATTACGTGTTTTGAGCACGAGTGTATTGAGTTTGAACGGAAAAAAAAATTTTGTTGTGTGTGTGCATAAAGTATGTGGGTGTATGATACGCCACTGGAAATTTAGGAGAAATATAATTCTGTATGGAGATACGTGTATTTGAATGTTATAAAGACTTTAGTGTTGGAATAATTAGATTTTGATGAATGTGAATGTGAAGAGAAATTTGTCCATGGGACGATAATGCTTTCCACTGTATCGCTACTGTTTGGCTACCATATGGAATGGAATGTTTGAAGATAGATGAGTAATTTTGGTCAGAAAATGTGAAGAATAAGTGTAGAATGTTTTAGAAAATATGTAGAGAAAGATTTGGTATGTTTAAGTGTTAATTTTAGAAAGTTTTTGTAATGTTGTGCAATTGTTTTGAGAATACGTGTATGTATATGGAATTTGAGACCTTAGACGGTGCTTATTTTTGCAAATGTTGCGGAACGAGATCGAGCGCAGGTTGGAGATAACTGTTAAAAGTTGCGTAATGGACCAGAGTGGCTACTGAATGAATGTGGTGACGAAAAATGATTTCTTCATGAAGTAATTGTAAAATTTGTAAGTAAGGACAAATATGGCGATGTATTGTAATTACACGCGTGCTTGTATAGAGGGAAGCATCTGTTGGAACTAGGGAATTTTGAATGAATATTATTGGAGAATATAACGCGGAAGGAAGACATGTTTAAAGATGGATGACTGAAGTTATAAATAGGAAAGTCAGAGATTGACGAGTTAGTTAGTTAGAGTTAGGAAGTTAGCTTTTGGCTTGTGATGAGAGCTCGGTGAGACGCGCACGCGAGTTAGTGTGTGATAGACTGGGATGATGTTGGAGTATATTTGTGAATTTTAATGAGGCAGTAATTGTTTAAACAACTGCGTAACCCGAACCGGGGATGAATCGTAAAAGACATTCATAAATAAAACGATAATAAAATTGAAGTTGAAGATAAAAATTAGTTTGTTTATTTTCAAGAAAATAATAGTGCGTAAGCAGATTTGAATAAAGATAACAGATGTTATGTTAAAGTGTTAAGTGCAGCGCGTGTCCTTGTAACGAGATTCAGCTAAAAGTATTTATGAGACCACCTGTTAAGTGAACGAAGGGTTCATTGTATATTAAGCCAATGTTTAAGTAACGTTATATGACATTGAAAGTTTATTTATATAAGGGACTAAATTGGTGTAAAGGTTGCTAGAAATTTTAAAGAGGCAACCAAAGGTTTATCGTTATTACATGTTTGTGGGAGTAATAACCTCGCGTAGTGAACTAATCGAGGGTGCACAGAGGAATAAGTTTTGTTGAGCCTTTGTAACGCGTGTGTTCATGCAATTTAAAGGATTACCAATGGACTACACATAATTGGTTCACGGAAGAAAGAAGAAAGAAAATCCAAGGATTTATGGACAATTTTTTTAAGTAAGAAATTAGATTTAGGAATTTTTTAAGAACTCATTTAAGCCCGATTATCTTTTGGTTAGTTTACTTGCGTATAGTTGTTTAAATTATTAAATAGTTTTGAAAGGAAGAGATAATCGTTCTTGAGTCTTATTGTATGGTTTGTTTTGGTAGTAAGAAGGCAAAGTGATACTTGGTGGTTTAACTTTCAACCACGCTGATGTAATTTATGTAGATATTTGTGTTTTTGATTATTTTATGCAGGACAATATATACTTATTGTTAAATTTTTTTACTTTATTGTTTATTTAACCAGGTATGAAACACAGTTGTAACATTTACTTAATTGGTGATCTTGTTTTGACAATTTTAAAAGTAAGCTTTGCATATTTTAATTTTTTCAGATTTAAGGAACGACCTGAAAGTTCATATTTGCCAGGTTTTTTGCAAAATTTTCATGTTTGTGTCAATAGCGCAATGCACTATTAACAGATCAGCTGTTAATTTAAATTTCATTAAGTATAATAAAAGTTTGAGTTTTGAAACCTTAAATGTTTACGAATGTCGACTACGATTCAAAAGTAAATTAAATTTAAAAGATATCGTTCATGTTAAGAATTTTAAAAATTAATTACCGTTCATTGAATGAATTTGAATGATCAATTTTATTTTGGAAGTTTTGGTATACGAGGTGTATTCAAAAAGTTTTTAATAACCTGGGTAGTACTAAATTTATTTGAGTTTGAGTTGAATTGTTTGGGACGAGTGTTTGTTTTAGAACCTTCGTATAGGAGTTTACCGAGTAAGCACAATCCTACTTTCCACAATCAAGTAGGGTTAATTAACATCCAGCTTAAGACAATTATATTAGCAAAGTTTCGATTGTGGTGGCGCCTAGAGACATATTTTCCCGAATTGAGCTATTTGAGTATAAGTGTAAGGTGTTTGAGCTTATTAATCATTCATTTTACTTATTATTTCGACCACGCCCATCTCCCTGTTAGCTGGCTTGGCAACCCGTTTACATTAGTAAGCACGCACGACGCCTAGTGCGGCTTGGACGTGTAACAAACTTTAGAAGCGTTCTGTAGATTTCTTTCATATTTGGTGTAGGTGTAACTGTAAAAGGCCAGTCGGCTGGTATGAAAGTTTAAGTTAAAATCCAGGACATTTTTACAAGTACTATATCTACTACTAAAACTATCAAAGCCAAAGTTTATTAAATGCGGCGCCATAACTTTAGAACCATCCTATAGATTGTAAGAGCTTAAGCTAAATTCCCGGATTGTCCTAAAGAAATTGTACAATTTGGGTAAGTGCAAAAATAACACCCTGTATAGTAGGTTATTAAAAATTGGACCGCGTTTTTAGAAAAACAAAAAACTCACTAATATTTCACGAATATTTTTAACAGCGTACATTTTATGCTACACATTATTACAATTTTAAATTAAAATTCATTACAACCAATAGTGCTCTCTTATACATATTTTGAAATATTTGGAAAGAACGGTAAAATTGGTTACACGAAAATATTTTGTTAATGCGCATTTCTTCGATTAATATTTTTAAATTATCCAATTTTTCAAGAAAATTCATATAACACATACAAAACTCAATGGATTATAAAATCAGCTTGGACTAAGATGTCGTTTCATTATAAATAATTTATGACAGCTCGATTTATACAAATTTTATTTTAAATATATAATAATAATTTTAAAGACTAATTACACCACATATGCAAATTTGTAGTACATACAAAACTCATTAAATTGTCAAGTAGGCTACGCTAAGATGACAACTCTGACAGTTTTGTTATCAATACTATATTATACGACAGCGTAATCTATGCAGTTACAAATTTATTTTATTTCAAATAATAATAAATATAAATAATAATATGCCACATCGATTCGCAAAGGAAGAATATGCAGACATAATTTTTGTTTACGGTTTTTTCAACGGAATCGGTAGACAAGCAGCAGTGGAGTATGAGAGACGGTTCCCCAATCGTCGAACGCCGCATCATGAGACTTTTGCACACCTTCTTTGTTATCTTCGACAACATGGTAGATTTCCTACAGCAAAAGCCAATGATTACCATGAAACGTTTGGACATCGAAGATGACATATTAGGTAAATTGAAGATTTATAGTAGATAGTTCTAGTCAGTGATAAACATACATTCCTTTTTGTTCACCATACCTTGGGCGAATTCTTTTGAATTAATATTAATAAAATATCAGTA
>JARFJB010001145.1:0-42071 GCA_036346205.1 Vesta saturnalis | reverse complement strand
AATAAGTTGCATTATTTTCATCGGTCATCGTTATTTGTTCTCTATTACGGCTCTAACCTCTATACCTCCGTCTTATTGGCTTTTCTGATGGTATCTGTAGATTTTCTGTACCTGAAATAAATACATTAAATATACCATACCTCTGTGTTGTTTCCTGAGATGAACTTCGGCTTTTATGCTTGATCGCCTCGTTGACGTTGTTCCCTGTCTCTGGTTGGGTCGGCCGCTTAAATGGTGCGACGGTTTGTGTCTTCTCATCTGTGAGTTTATCCTTTGGTCTGTATCGTTGCTTTGAGTGCCTTCACGATCTTCATGAAGAGCGCGAAGTCCTCGTCTTCTGATTCTTCAGGTGCCTGTTTCTTGTTTCCGCTGCCATCTGGGCGTAGCTTATCCCTGCTTCGGTCATCCTTGCCGGTTTTCTTACTTCTGCTGGTCTGGAGGTGTTCCCTCTCTTGATATTTCTTGGGTGGGCGGGGCATCCTCCGTAATTTGCTGTGTGCAACCCGGTGCAGATGCAGCACTTTGGCTCTCCGTCTCTCGGGTCCTTTGCATTCCCTGGTGTCATGCGTCCGCACACTTCACACATCGGGGCTGTGCGTGGCATCCGAACATCCCTAACTTTCGTGTTGAGCCTTAAGTTCGTATAGTTGCCTTCAGCTCTTCGATTTCTCTCTTGTTCTTGTATCCTCTTGTTTCTTACTTGGACGTCATCCCTTGCATTTTCCATTCTTGTAAGTAGAACAGATCTGCGGAATAGTCTCGTAACAACCCTCTTCGTATTCGCTGTCTTCGTCCGACGACATCTTGTCTGGCTCTTCTCCGAGACTTCAACTTTGTCTACTAACAACTACAATTCTTTAAAATTACAAAATTAATATTCTTTATTCTTTAAATTATTATAAGTTTTGTTATGAACGGATAAGTTCAAAAGTAAATATGTAATTAAAATTATTATTAATTTTATTAAATACATAAATAAAAGTTTACCTCGAGTAGGATTTGAACCTACGACTTCTACGTTCTAACCAACTGAACTATCGAGATTCAAGCACCAATCGATGTAAATTTTGTCTTTATGTATGTAGAACTGATGTAAATTCTAAATATAATGAGATTACAATCAAATTACTTATATTAATGGAATGTGAGCCTGCAATATCGCAAGGATTCACACATTCCAGACAACTGACTAATATTAATTTATTATAAAGACAAAATTTACATTGATTTGGCTTGAATCTCGGTAGCGCAGTTGGTTAGCGCTACTCTAGTAAAGTACAGGTCGTAGATTCAAATCCTACTCGAGGTAAACTTTTACTTATGTATTTAATAAAATTAATAATAATTTCTAACTATTTTGGTTGCCAACTTGGGATTTTGAAATAAACTTTGTTCATTTGCGCTAATGAAATGATATTATCCTGATGAAAACATTACTTCCAGTTTTCCGAAATTGAAAGCATTCCTCGTATTGCTGGTATAATATACATATTCTTACTTTATTTGAAAGGAGCGAAATTTGCTTTAAATGATATGAAACGAGATATTTAATGGATTTTTTCACTATCGCTAAATCCAGCTATTAGCTCATTTTACACCTTTTGGTCAAGTTTCCCAAGATCGCTAAGATGTCTGGATGTCTCGATGTATTACAGTTTTCGGTTTTTATTAAATATCCTAAAACAGCTGAATATTTCAAAGATATTAAATACTCATATTTTTAGTATTTTGCAAGAAAGTCCTGTAATGCACTAGCATTCACTTAGTTTGTGTATGCTGTACCTACTTGTTTTAAACGTTTTTGTAAACAATGAATCTTAGAGTCTTAGATAACTGGTACTAGTTCGGGGAACATTGTCTTAAAGAAATGTTCCGAACTAGTACCAGTCTATCTAAGTCTTACGATCTCTATATCTTCTGAAATTCCTTCATCATGGAAGTTAGCAAATGTTCAACCCATTCCCAAAAAGGTGATAAGACCGATCCCTCAAATTACAGACCAATTGCCATCACTTCCATTTTGTCTAAAATCATGGAAAAAGCCATCAATCAGCAACTGCTCACGTTCCTTGAAACTAACAAACTCCTTAGTGACCACCAATATGGGTTTAGGCAAAGGCGTTCAACAGGCGATCTTCTTTCATATGACCCAAGTTTGGAACAATACAGTAGAGCAGTCCGGTGAAACAGTTGTAGTCGCTTTAGATATCTCAAAGGCATTTGACCAAGTTTGGCATAAGTGTTTACTTGCCAAACTCACCTCGTTGGGTTAAATGATACGCTCATCAACTGGGTTTCTAGTTTCCTTGATAAAAGACGAATACGTGTCGTAGTTGATGGCTTTTTTCAAAGAAGTTAGCATTCAGCGGGCGTACCACAGGGATCCGTTATAGCGCCTACACTTTTCTGCTGTACATAAACGACCTTATTTCTTCAACAACTAACCCCATCCATTGCTTTGCTGACGATAGCACTCTTCACTGTAGTTCATCTCAGTCTACTCATAGTGATAATCCACCTTCTATGTCAAATCAAGAAATTAAAGCTGAAATGGCAAATTCAATCAACAAAGACATTCAACGTATTCTCGAATGGGAAGCAATAATCTAGTTAAATTTAATGCTAACAAAACTCAGTGTTGCCTTGTGTCCCAAAAAGATCGATCATTTCCTGTTGTAGTATGAATGGCTCAGTTCTTAAGTTTTCAGACTCTATTACTCTGTTGGGTATGACGGTATCTTCAAATCTCTCATGGGTTGACCATCTTCTGTCAGCTACCGAAACAGCTGCTCGTAAAATAGGCTTTTGTACAGATCTAAGCAGTACTTTACCTCTCGACAACTCCTGCTGTATAAGGCCCAAATTCGGCCTCATCTGGAATATAATTCTCACCTTTGGGTCAGTGCTAATACGCTCTTGCTATCGTTGATCGTATTCAAAAGAGCGATTAGGCTTATAAATGACCCGTCCTTAACTTCTCACATACAGTCCCTTGAGCATAGAAGGATGGTTTCAGTTCTTTCTTTGTATTATCGTTATTACAACGGCTATTGTGCTGGTGAATTACATTCTTTGATACCATCTCCGGCTATCTTTGCGAGAAACACTCAGTTCGCTCATTCACATCATCAGTATGTACAAATCTCCACTTGTCGTACCAAACGGGCGCAATCCACATTTTCTACACGGCTTCTAAACTCTGGAATGATCTTCCTAGTTCCTGTTTTCCTCTCACTTATGATATGAGAAAATTTAAGGTAGCTGTTCATAGGCATCTATTGGCAATTCATTATCCCTCTTCCCATCTTCCTAAGTGTTCCTGAGTGCTTTAGCACGATAGGCCTATTTAGCCTGTTCAGGTACAATCATAAAAAAAAGACTAATTAAACGATAATAATAAAAGAATAAACGAATAATAACACAAAACATTAAAAATAGCTCACTCTATTCCTAACGCATTGAACTAAAAATGTCAAAGATGTAATATTAAGCAGCTAATTTCATGGTATGGACTAAAGTTTTGATATCAATAGTGAAAATAATATCGTCTGGACGTCTATTTATGCTCTCTGTACTTTGGATCTAGCGGCTTTTAAAAAATTTTCTGTGATGTAGCGATATGCTTCCATGCATTGCATTTGCCCTTTCTTAAAACGATGACACACCAGGACATGAGATTGTTACAATACTAACTCGTGGAGCACGCACATCACCTTTTCCCCATTTTAAGTTGGTGTCTTACGTAGATCATCAGCCTCGTTTTCACTTCGTGATAGCAGGAATGTAAAATGCTTTAAGTTTGGGACAACTTAGTCGTTTTGGTATAGTTTACTTGCTTCTTATTTTTCTTGCTCGTATGAAGTGTCTTTTGGAAAAAATAGCCAAATGTTTTAATTTTCGTTGCCAAGTCGACTCTTGTTCACTCAATAGTACTTATCTTTTCCCAAGTTGCATTTTTAACCTTGAAGAACCCTATCTGTCTCAAAAACGTCTAAGCAGTTGACAGAACAAAAGAAACACCTTCTGTAAGTAGTTCCCAAATGTGCTATATTACGGCGGTGGTAGCTTATTAATTATAAGTACCTCATCCAAACTATTCCAGTTCATTGCGGGCGCATCAGCTGCTATGCTACCGGGTAACCTTCTAGGAGAAATTTTGCAAGGCACGATTTGGTGGATTTCGAATCGATCAGGTTGGTGATGCCCGTTTATCTTGGTACGTGAAGTTTCCAAGTTTCCATGACAGTATGGGCTTGTTGCATATGTAGATCTCTGAATAGGGAGTTGAGAGGAAGAGTTGGAACGCTTCTGTGTAGTGGGGAAGTGTAATTGAAAGCGATGATACCTTCATTCCTTCTAATGCTACACTGTGGCCTGGATGGAGTATCGGTAACATTTTGTAGTAACACATTTCAATCCAGGCGCGTAAATTGGCGTTCTTGCCTGATATTCTGATTTCTCTTAAGCGAATCTGTAACACTCTCTGTTGGTACTACTTTTCCATTGTCCTCGGTTTGCTTCTCAGGTCGGGGTTAAAGACTGTCACTGTTTGTGAATAAACCTAAGAATAAGACTTAACCGGTTATAATAAATTTATTCCGGTATAATAATATAAAATGAAACAAACTCTAAATGGGAACTAATAAAATAAACAAGTTAATTAAATATTGAATTGTTTAAGATAGGACGTATTTAAGGTTGCTCCGCTTCTAGTTCGGAAGTAAACAAATACGTGTTAAAATGACAACTTCTAAATCAATAAAATAAGGGTAAGCTTTTGAACAATTTATACCCGTCGGTTTGAGTATTAATAATAAACAAAGATAATAATAATCCAACCAGTAGAAGTTTTGTAACGTGTAAGTGGCTCTTTAGTTGAAGTAGACGCGAAAATAACATTCAGGATTTCTGTATAGTGAATCTCTACGAAGATGTACGGCTCTTTTAAACCCATGCCAGATGTGATTGTTAAAACCGGTAAAATTGTAAAATAAACTTAAAGCGTAAATAAATACCACCTTTTTGTCTAAGGATTGAACTGAAACAGATAAAATCTTTGCCATAACAATAATTATAGAGAACTAAAAAATAACTTATTTTATGCCACAGTAGCGCGTAAAGAAAGCAATCATAAATACGTATTTGTAGGAAAACACTAGATGTGATTCATTTTGTAACGAATCTCTATAACAAATCCAAACGTAAGTTGTCATAGGAACTGTTTTATTAGCTTAAATGATAAAAATAAATAACTAGATTAAATCTGTAATCCAAAGTAAAAAAAGGAAAGGAGTAAATAAAATAAACAAATAACTGGCTCTAATTTGTAATCAAAATTTTAAATGAATGTGATTAAATAATTTCTTTTCTCAAATAAATGGTAGCAAGTCGCGTTTGGGAACAAGTAGTAATATGGGGCCGGTTCTGGACTAGTTCAAAGTCACTCGCCCTCTTGTGGTGAGAAACTAAAGCTTTTGGAGCTCTTTCAAGGGTAAAGTTTTGGCAGGAAATTTAAAATTTTGGAGCTGGTCAAGGTCAAAGCTAAAATAGAAGTTGCAAGGTAATCATAAATCTAACAATAGTTTTCAAGGTCAAAGATTATTGACCTACGGTGGTGTCATTACATTTCTTAGAAATATAAAAGGGCAAGGTGAAAAGCTAGAAAATAGAAAATCTGAGAATAGAATTTTCAAGGTCAAACTTTTTGGCGGGAAATATAAATTTTTGTAGCTGATCAAGGTCAAAGCTAAAAATATAAGTTGCAAGGTAATCATTCTTAGAAATCTAAAAGTTTTTTTGAGTAGGTTAGCAGTTTTGAAAGGATGCATGTTTAGAATAAAAAGGCTTCTCCGGGATTGCGTGATTCAGTAAACTTTTTATTGCTAGAAATGATGAAAGTAATAAGAATGATAAGAAGAGAAAGAAAGAAACAATTATTAAGTATTGATGAGAGAAAGAAAAGACTCGAAGTGTTAATCAAGAAAATAAAAGAATTGAGGGTAGATTTAGAGCTGTATGAACTGAAAAAAAAATATGAAGCAACTTCGAGTGAATGTGCCATGAAAAGTATTAAATAAAGGTGCGTTGTAATTTGTATGAAAGACGCTTTAAAAAGTAAATAAGTAATTACAGTAGTGCATGTTATATTGCATAAAGAAAAGGTACTTTAACAGTATTCATTCGAAAAAAAATAAAGTATGTGTAGGCATAGAAGAAGAAAATTAATTAAGAAAAGTGTAGTTTAATCGTTAAGTCAAAATTCTGAATTTTGTACATAGACTAAACAAATAACAGCGCAAAGGATAGCAGTTAAATAAATTCGAATTTAAAAATTTCAAATCAAATAGTCTTGTGAAAGTAGTACATAAACGTTGATACTTGCATATATTAATAAATCATAACGCGTTAGTCCTTTACCCAAAATTCCAATTTTTTGCATGTAGACTAAACAAATAACAGCTCAAAAGATAGCATTTCAAATTTTCTCGAAACTAAAAAATGTGAAAAAACTTTAACTTGTTAATAACACATTTGTGGTTAATATGTACATAAACGTTGATACTTGCATATATTAATAAATCATAACGCACTAGTCCATGCATACATGTTTAATAATTATATTTCAAATTAAAATTTTGTATTTAACACTTACATGTTTAAGTATTATTGTTTTTAAAACAGATTAACTATCTACCATCCTTACTGTATATTCATTTTTCAGGAAAAACCATAAGCATACATGAATTTAAAACATTTTATTTATTTATTTAAAGACTATAATATTGGTCTACAATAAAGCAAAAATACTACTTCAATATACTACTTACAAAATATACATTAAATAAAAACTATCACTACACATTTATACAAAAATTAATTACTAACATTTACACACAAAAAAAATAATGCGCACAATTACATATCCAACTGTTCAAAAACTAATTACTAACTTACATCAAATAACACACACAAACACATGCACTTATCACACTTCAATCCCCTCCAACGTACGCAAAATATTTTCACTGTCTCTAATGTTTTTCCGCACACACTCTAAATTGTGATTAGCCTCTGTCAGTTCTTTAGTAAGTTTTCTACTCGTTCCATCGCAATCGCCTCAGTTTTAATGTAGTCATTATAAATTGTTTGCAACCACTCTACAGTTTTTGTCTTAAACTCCTACAGGGTTGATGGGTCCTGCTCTTCGCGCTGGGTGAATTGCTCTATCAGAGCTAAATTTTTTCCTCCGTATTAAAGATTTTGCAGTGGTGGTGCTGGTGTTGCTAAGACTGTTGTTGCTGGTGTTATGCTGAAAAGATAAATAAATTTAGTTGTACTAAGTACTCTATGAATTAATTAGGGGCCTATCATTTTAATTAAATAAAATTATACTTACTTTTCAAAATACCGTGAAAATTCATCCTCTACATCACTATCTCTTATTGAGATGATGGGGATGGTCTCTTCGAAGGGTGCTAGGGTTCTTTGTGTGTTCATCGTTGATGGTTGCACCAAAACGTTATGCAAAATGCATGGTTTTGCTTTTATTTTTAATGATAATTTTGATATTTTATTCGCTGAAGCCATTACTACTAATTGTAAGTAATGAATGAGTATTCAATTAAAACTTTCACATTATATACACATAGATCTGTTAACGTTAACAAAATTGGTAACAACTGGAAGTGGTTAGTGTAACGAACTGAGCTGTGCAAGTAAAGGTGATGAACTCTAAGGAATGCATCATAATCTAGACATGAGAAGGTATTTCATGCCATGTCAGCAAGGTTAGGTTAACAGATATTACCAGTAAACGTCCACTAAAGATAATAATAAAGAAAGTGCAATATCTGCATCTTTCTGAACTGAAGCTCTTGGGAATACTTTTGCAAACGTAATCTAAAGGCAATGAACTAAAGCGTGTGAAAGTATCACATTTCATTTTCATATAAGACGAGTTTCTGTATGTTGCATAAAGTCAAATACAAGTTATAACAAGTTTGTGATATTTAACCTTGAATGGGGGTTTATATGACTATATAAACCGATAAACAGCATTTCTGTACCAGTCAGTATATTGCACTCGTAATATTTGTAATTGTAAACCTAAAGTACTTCTATAGTTACTTAAATTATTATTTTTTTACATATCAGTTATAATAAATAAATAAAATATTTGCTACAAGTCCATTACTGTGTAATCGTGTGTGCTTCGTATTTTTGCATTGTTGGATACAGTTTTGAAGGTAACTATGAGTGAGGTTGTACCAAGTAGTAATGATATTATTAATTTAACAACACGTATTATTCCATTATTAAAAACCAAACATGAATTTGTAAAGCACATCCGCAAAATTAACATTAATATTAAGCTATTGCAAGATATAATTCAAAATAAAATTTATTTAGAGGCAAGTGAAAATTTACTTAAACTTGAAAGTAATTTATCATTGTTAAAGTGTTATGTTGTGAGACTTAAACGGTTAGAGAACGCTTCAGAGAAAACAGGTAGTGGAATTGTTACTAAAAAACGTACACACAAATTAGGTTGGTACCCTATAGATTCATGTTTTAATGGTAGGTTACTTACAGGCATTATAGTCAATATAGCAAACAGTAAGGACCCTCTTATTTTTTTACAAAATGCATACAATAGTTTTGCACGAAAGGTTAAGGTAAACCTAAGGCAAACGATGCTAAAGGTCAATGTCATTTTAGCCTGCAATTTCATGCAACCTCAAAATCATGTTATCGAATTGAAGACTTTTGCCATAAAAAAATATGTTATCGATATCGCGACCAATATGCGTGAGTGGTATAATAATAACGTTTATTACAAATTACAAAAAAAATTAGAGGAGTTTTCCAAAAGGGATTCCGGTTGGGCATTACACGAAGTTTTACATTTGAAGGTGAATATTAATAGCTATAATCCATTTAGAGGTGGCCTTTCGACTTACGTTAAAGTTCCTTACTTCATAGCAGTAAAGCATGCGGTAGTGAATGTTAAGAACGATTACGAGTATTGCTTCCTGAGCGCCGTTGTTTCGGCATTATATCCAGTGCAACTTCACTCAGATAGAGTTTACAGTTATCCTCATTTTAGAGATGTTTTGAATTATGATTCAATTCCTTTCCCATTAAAATAGATGATGTAAAAAATTTGAAAATTAAACAACCTCTACATTAATTTTTTTGCATTCAGGAGAAATTTATATTACCACTAGTATTAAGTGAATCAAGAAAATAGTGTCAGGAACCTATAAATCTTTTAGTACTTTTGCTAATTATCATTCGGGTTCCACTGCTGATGCTTTAATACAAAAAATAATACTGTTTATCATTTCGCGTGGATTAAAAATATGTAGCTCTTTTTCTAAACAACTATCGAATAGGGAGCACAAGAAATTTATTTGTTATCGATGCTTGAACCACTTTTCTTCAGATCGCCTTCTACAAAACACGTCACTCTCTGCCATCAACTTAATCAATGTTCAGTAGGATGCTTACCGAAGCGGAAATGTTTCTGCAGTTCAAAATTTCGCATTTCAGGGAAAAGGTACCGTTTGTAATTTATGCGGATTTAGTAAAGTGTACAAATTTAACATCACTTGGGGTAATACTCTATTTCATATACCCTTCAGCATTGCTTACTACTTGAAGTGTTCATACAATGATTCTTTATCTCGATTTAGGCTTTATAGAGGAAATGATTGCATTCAATGGTTTGTTAAAGAGCTTCAAGGTATTGCACATTGGACTACCGAAATAATCAATAAAATAATTCCTATGGATACTTTAACTCCAACCAGGTTGAACACTTTGAAAGCACTACGATTTGTCACATTTGCGAAAACCATTTACAGATAATGATATAAAGGTTAGAGACCATAACCATTTTACTGGAGCATTTCGAGGAACATCACATCATAATTGTAACCTAAACTATAAAGACTCCACACATCCTACCGGTTGTATTTTATAATTTGTCAGGTTATGATACCCATTTCGTCATTAGAGAATTGGCTACTATTCCCGATGCGATTTCACTTCTGCCCATAAACAAAAAGTAAAAGAAGATAGTAAAATTAAGTTTAAATTTATTGACTCTTTTAGATGTTATAAGTAGTAGTATTGAAAAGTTATCAAACTATTTGGAAAATAGTCAAAAATTATTACCAGAGCTAATGTAACAATGAAGAAGAATTTTCTACTAGTTGGCAAAGGTGTGTTTCCTTATAGTATATTGATACTTTGGATAAATTAGACAAAACCAGGCTACCTCCCAAGGAAGCGTTTTTAATCATCTTAATAATGAAGGAATCAATGATGTCAGTTTTGCACATGCGGTTAATGTTTGGAACAAATTTCATATTAGATCGTTAGGGAGTACTCAGATTTGTATTTAAAAACGGACGTTCTACTTTTGCTGATATTTTCGAAAATTTTCGGCAAACTTGTTTAAGTACTTACAAACTTGATCCTCTGCACTATTGCAGCCCCGGTTTAGCATTCGATGCTATGCTTAAAATTACACAAGTAAAGTTAAAACTATTTACTGATATTGATATGCTAATGTTTATTGAAAGAGGAATTAGGGTGTGTGGCTCAATGTTCTAATCGGTATGCTAAAGCTAACAATAAGTACATGGGTGAAAAATTTGATCCCACTTCCGAAAGCATGTATTTAATGTACTACGACATAAATAATTTATATGGAGCCACCATGTCAGAATTTTACCATTTGGTGATTTTTCTTTTGTGATAATTTTGAAACTTTGGATTTAATAAACCATCCTGATGATTCGGAAATTGGTTACATAATCGAGTGTGATTTAGACTATCCCATATAATTACATGAGAGTCACAGTGATCTATCATTGGCACCCGAACATATGGTTTCACCGTACCTGATTCAAATTCTAAAATAAAAAATTATTACTTACATTGTATCCAAAACGTAATTACGTAATTCATTACAGAAATTTGAAAATATATTTAAAATATGGATTAAAGTTGGTAAAAGTGCATCATATATTCGTTTTCAGCAGTCACCATGGTTAAAAAATATATCGATTTAAATACAACCATGCGTCAGCAATCTCAAAATGAATTTGACAAAAGGGTTCTACCCATGCAAGCGTCAAACAGATCACGATAAATGATTATAAACATATTTTGTTTGATGGTAACGTAATAAGGCGATATCAACATTTGACAAGGTCAAAGAGACATGATGTGTTTACAATCAAACAGAATAAAGTAATACTTAATCCTTACGATGATAAACGATTAGTAAATTTTAATTTCACTGATACGTGACCTTGGGGATTTAACTTTACATAGCATTTTATCCCTCTTCTGTTTCAGAAAACAATAATTATGAGCAGTCTCGAAAACAAACTGCATGATGAACTATGGTATAGTAGTGATCAAATCTACAGAAAGTACCTGAAGCGTTCTTTGATGGGGGTCCTCTGAAAACTTTGTATTGAATATATTACAATATATTATTATTCCTGATGAGTGTTTTAACTGTGTGCTATAAATTCAAAGTGTGCAAATGAAGTTATTATTAAGACATTATTTGATAAAAATTAAATTAGACAATAGCATTAAAAGTTTTACAAAATCGTGCATTAATAAAGGTTACAATTCATTAATTTTTAATGAAGTCATAAAATCTTAGATGACATGAATTTACTTGGTAACGTACCCTTAAAATGTATGTATACAATTTATTATGGGTGATGATAGTGATTCAACAAATGTTAAATCTAGCTTAGAGAATATTAATTCTGCTTGTAAAGACACGTTATTTATTATAACTGAATGTATTGAGAAAGCAGCATATTATGCTAATTACAAGTGCCTCGATATTTTGATTGTATTATTAGAACAAACATCAACTATAAGTTTCAACCATGGGAAAACGAGGAACATCACAAATTTTCTACTGGATATTAGAAAACATTTATAAAGGTGAAACAAATACAAATTCCTGTTTAGGATGGACCTGTGGACCAGATTCAGGAATATGGCCCTCAAGTAATTTAAATGATTATAGAAGTACTTTAGGTTTCTATATAAGATAATGAAATTTTAGAACATTTTTATGTAATATTTACTGAACTAAAATAAAATACAATTATTTTCTTTTCATGTTTGTTTTATTTCATCTAAGAGCAAACATCCTTTGATACAAACTATATAACTAATATAAGTAATTTATTGCACAAATAACAAGTTATTAAACAATATCATCCTTATTTATCCATGATCTTTCATCCAATCCCCACCACTTTACGAATAACTTATTATTCTTGGAACGAAGCACTTTTCCACCAGATACATCAGGATACTTTGTTTTTGAATTCATGTTCATAAAACCTCCCAGTACAGGTTTTCCTTTCATGTCTTCCAGCAAGTAGGTGGTTGGGTTAGTAATGTGAACTTTCACAATCTTAAATAGTTCACTAGACCAATTGGGGTGTATCCTTTAGCAAAATACTTTTAAGTTTACTGATTCGTACTATGTCACCAACACAATATCGATTCCCATCAAATATTTTTATGTGAGTGTAAGCCTGCAGCTTTGTATGATTATCAACATCTTTGGGCTTCACTGCGTAGTTCTATGCTTACGATTGTTATAATCCATCGTTATGGTATCAATTGTATCAATCCATTTGTATTTACCTTGCAGGCTGAATGACTTATATACAGCACCTTTAATGGTTCTGATAACACGTTCAGCAATTGCAGCCTTCTTTGTTCTATAGGTGGAGTAATGGTTGACTCCATAACGCTGCATTAGTTTAGTAAAATGTTCATTGTAGAATTCTTTTCCTGCATCTGTTTGCAAATTTTAGGTTTCCGGCCTTGTTTGAAGATTGTTTGCATGGCCTTGATAACTTCCTGACCTGTTTTCGTTTTTAATCTTTAGTCCACAAGTATTTCGAAAACAGTCGATAACCACTAATATATACTTATAACCCTTATTTTGTTTGGCATATGTGTTAAATTCAGCTAAATCTGCTTGCCAAAGATCATCAAAACCTCTAATTATTGTTCACCTTCGTTTAAAATTTTTTCGTGGAGGTTTGTGCAATTTTTAACGAGTTGTAATTTGGACATGGTGCTAATTTATCAACAATTTCTTTAAGTTGATGTAGTTTTCCTCCAGCGCTAGATAAGCGTTAGCGTTTCCTTTAAAAGCTTTCTGAACTGCTTGTAAACAGAAATCAAGTTATCCTTTACTTATAGCATCACCATTTTCTTCAGGGTCAGCCAACTGTGTCAAACGATTTCCATCCAAATCGAACCTTGTTGATAAATAGTATTCTTAGTGATGACATTTTGAGGATCTATGGGATGGCCACATTGCTTAGTCTCTTATTCTCAATATCAAATTGATTAGCATCAATCAGTTTAAACTGAGGGGTTAGTTTCTTGAATTGATCTGGACATGTGAACGTCCAAATTTGTCAAGGGGCATTTTAGTTGTGACATGTCGACATCAATGCATTCTCATTTATATTGTTTAAAAAGCGTTTGTTCGGTTTTCAATGTATCCATCTTCATATAGTTCTTCTACAATTGATATTATGTCATTTACAACACCTGTGTTTCCGATAATTTTTCTGCCCACAATACCTCCAGATCACGAATTAGTTCATGTATATCATTCCAATATTTATATTCAATGGATCTGTTTGTTAATTCCTTAAAAACATAGCTCCACCTCCTTCCTTGGTTGTGGTGGGTGATGATGACAGCAAGGGTTTGATTATTTGTGTACACTTTTGCTGCGGCTTCCTCGAATCTGTGCACTTACGTCATAATCTCCCTTACTACATTCGTAGCTTCTAAAATACTTCTATATTTTTTTCTATCTGTTGACTTTACTAGACTTAAATCGGGTTCATTCATAATAAGCAGATCATATAATCCTGGAGTCCCTTTATACGTGACACCTTTAATAATTATATCGTCTCCTTTAATTGTGACGGGCGTATTACCAATTGTCCATTTGTCAGTTTTGGTATCATGGTGGAGTCCATACGTATGATCAATATCACCTTCAGCATTCTTCAAAATACGTTCAACATATATACGCGGCAATTCATTGTACTGCTCGAGAAATTCTTCTGAGATGGGTTCATTATGGGAATCATCTGCGATACTAGGCGGTTCTTCTTCTTCCTCCCCCGTATTAATCTCTCCCACGACGGATGTATCTAAGAGATGAAAGCCTTGGGGGGATTTCTTTGAAAAACGGAAGCTGGGGTCTGTTGAACTTGAGCTAGCGGACTAGTGGGGATAGTAGCGTGCTTTCTTGGAAATACGAATACGGGTGGTTTTTGGGTTTAACATCAATGACTTCCTCCGTTTTAGGTGTTTTTTATCAATTTTATTTACTATTTCAGTTAGAGGTTCTGTCAAAGGATTATAAGTACTTTCAATGTTCTTTCATTATCAATGCGAGCAGTCTTAATGCTGTTATACTTCTGCTGTGTTATTTTACGAGCCTGAATAATTTTTTCTTTAATATCCTCTCCTTGTTGTCCATTGTGACAAAACAAGTACCGGTTCACCTTGAACAGGTAGCTGTTTACACTAAACATATAGCTGTTAACACCTAAACAGATCAGTTACTACTAAACTGCTGAATGCGGTTTAAGGTATTATATATTCGCCTATATAGCTAAACAGGTACCCGTTTACCATGAACAGGTAGCTGTTTGACTAAACAGATAGCTGTTAATACCTAAATAGATCAGTTACTACTACTGAAAGCAGTTTAAGGTATTATATATTCATCAAATCTTTCCTATAGCGACCATTATTAACTTCAGCATCCTTGTTTATGACCATGAAACCAAACGGATCTACCCAGCACTTTGAACACATGTCCCGAAACAATTTCATGATTATGGTGGGACTTATATGATCCTCATACACATGTTTTAAGTTTAATTCATTTGCTCAAATAATATAATTAGATTCGTATTGTCACGAATTAATTGCTTTGGAATTTTACTGTAAGTTTGACCCAAATAGAAACAGTCAATATCGTTATGCCTACCCATAGAAAAATATGACCTTATGTTATTTTGCTGTTCACAAGCGATATCATCGAAGATAAAAATAGAGTTTGATTTTGCACAATTAGGCTCAATCACATCTTGATTGTCGCTGAAGGCAAAGTAACCTATGTCCTTCATTGGAAGTAAGATTTCCTGTAAAAGTTTGTTTTGATTCAATGACTTAGAGTATACGTATACAGTTTAAATTTCAAATCATTTTTTCAGTAAGCAGACTGATCATTGCGTTTGTTTTACCGCAATTGGAGGAGCCGCATATAATACCACGAAGTAAATCACCATGTTTTGAAGTAATAGACTTTTCATCAACGCCATGATTTTGAATTGGGAGTTTTGTTTCTGAGTAACTTGACGATAATCTTCCATCATTCCAAATGTGTGATTCAATGGTATGCATACTGTAAAAGATTTTTCTCCATTTTCCTCGTCAAGTTGTACTTGTAATGGTTCTTCATTCTTTGGTGGCCACCCCAAATGGCTTAGTGCTTTGCTCTTGCTTGCCGTATAAGAAATATATCCCTTAAGCGTAGATGTTATGCCTGGATTTCTGCAAACATCCACTCTTTGACCACCTAACTCATAACGAATTTCTTCGAAAAGGAAGTTGGGAAAATTGTTGGTTGTTGCATGCTTTTCCTTCATCATTGAGCTCAATTTTACCTTCTATGTACAGAAAACTATCGTAAGTAGCCGTAATTAGATCTTGGCTTTGAATTAAGATACGTATTTCTTCGGAAGGTTCATAGGGAAGATACGTGTGAATATCTGATTTAATTATAGTATCATCAAAATGTACTTTTGAAACATGTTTAATGATTCAGCCATTGTCGGTGAGAACTTTTAAACCAATTGATGTTAAAAGTGTTTTTCTGCAGATGTTAACCACAATGAGGGTTGATGACTAATTAATGACTTACTGTAGGGATGATGTCTTTTATACGAATTTTTGAAAGATGGAATTGGTCCTTTATTAATTCTCAGGCCCATGTTCTTTAGTTCTAAACGTACTGTGAATGGTTCACTTTCACCAAGTCTATTAATTCGCCCTTTTGATTAGCCAAATTAATTGTTATATTACTAATTACGTCCGTATTTACTTCTAAATATTAAGTATTGCTGGGAGTTTTACCTAAACAATAACCTGCTAGAACTGAAATGTCAATCTCATATAATACTTTTGCAGGTTTCCGTTTCGATAAGATCCTTTTATAATGTTGCACGCTACGTGTAGATTAGTGTATTTGTATGGCTAACGCAGACGTATGTAAAATATTTGGTTCTAATATTTTAAACTCAAACCCTATCATGTGACCAATGCTATTCTGTTTAGTAAAATCGATATCAAAGGAACTGTTTATCTCACATTTAAGTATATTATTGTTTGCCCTAAACTTTTCTGTGGGTATCTTAGATTTTAGATAATCACCAATTTCATCCAACTCATATGCTCCGTGTGGAATATGAATCACTTGCAAATGAGATGGATCCGTTCTAAAATAAAATCTATCGTTGCCTGTATAAATGTGTCTAATGCTGTTGCAACCGTAAAATCCGACCAATCCAATAACGTATTTCTTCTTCAAATCTAGCTTTGTCGGTGGATAAAAGTTGTAGCTAGCAGTGTTACCAACACCTTCTAAATTGATTGTTATTGACATAACTGAGAAAATTTGATGTTGTATTGATTATTTATGTAAAAATTGTAGACATAGGTGTCCGCAAATAATTGTATTAAGTTCTTGATCTTGGTTGTAATTATAATAAATTTTACACCCTGAAAGTAGTTAATCACTTCGATCGGTGGTCGAAGATTACCGAAACTATCGTAATACCATACCTTTTACCGCACTTTTATAGCAAACCCAATGCGTACCTGGTCCGCTTTGGCTATCTAAGTTAATAATTCCAGATTCATTTTTCCGTGGTAATTTAGGCATGTTATCTCTCATAAAAATATCCCTAAAGTAGGGTACATTTTTGGTGTATTTCTTTAAATCAATATCTGTTAACGGTCTTTCGGGTAAATTATTCAGTTTTTGAAACAGTTTTAAGTATAATGCACCACCACCAGATTTGTATAGTTTTAAATAAAGTGCACCACCTTTGTTATTCGTGGAGTCTATAGCGATCGATTCCATAACAAGATTATGGCGTGATGTCTCCTCCTGTAATTTTCTAGCATTTTTAGCTTGATTGACTGCTTTAGCAATTCCTGATGCACCGCCAGCTAATGCACCGATTGCTGATAATCCAGCGAATAACGGAATAAGAAATGGTAAAAACCCACCTTGTTTAGGTATGGGAATTACCCTAGGAACTTTAATGTTTTTCTTTCCTCCTAAACTTTTCACCACACGTTTTGCCGTTGAAAGGGCTGACTTTATTGTGTCTGTGAAATTTCCGTTAGGTTTAATTTTTTTAGCTATTGTTTTTCGTAAATGCAATAAATTTCCACCATTGCATTTATTCTTCTTCTTCTTCAGATTAGATCGACGTTTACACCCCATTCCCAATTTTCTCTTTGCTTTCATGATGGTACTGACTGCTAAAGCTGCAGTTCGTTCACCTAATGTTGCGTCTAATAATTTCATGCGCTCCCAAGTTTTTTTGTAAAATTTTATCTGCTTTATGTCTACTTTCTAAATATCGGTAATCTCTGTAACTGATATCATGAAGTTTGCGCTGAGCATCTAATTGACGGTACGGGGTCTTCGGTGCAGTCGTTTCTCTAATTTTGTACCAGGACCACAATACTGGTAACCAGGTAAATGCAATTCAAACGGAAATTTATTGATTAGAGTATTCACTAAACCACCGCACTCTTTGCTTCTTACATAACATTTTTAACTAGATGGATAAGGCAGGGTATTTATACCTAAATTGAGAAAACAAACCATAGCTATTAATATTTCTTTATTTAGTAAATACTATACATTAGATAAGCAGGACGATAATACAATATTTCCATTAAGCATACAGTGTTATGTGAATTCATATTATACTTAGCATTTATAACATCTTCAATGTCTTTATAAATGTTATCATCACTACCATGGAATTCTTTCTCGCGAAAACGATGGTAGTCAACAACTTGTATGAACTTTTCATAAAACATGTCAGATTGTAAGATTCAAGAAATTCCAATCTATAGCTTATTACCTTTAAGTTGAATAGTTCTTCAACATTATGGGCATTGAATGTGCAAGAACAGCAGTGGTAGTTTTCTATCATAACATATGAAAATGTAAACTTTCACCATTATCAGTCATAATAAAATACTTATCTTTTTGGTTTTTTTAATGGTGTATTTTAAATTATACAATCTAAATGTTTCAATAACATTTAACAGTTATCTTTGTCAGTAGTAATATTTGTTAAAATTGTTAAAGATGTTGTAAACAATTTTGTCAAAGATGAAAATTAAAACACAAACATAAGCCTGCTATTAATATAACAGTTATAGCTAATTTTTATATGGAAAAATTTGAAAATTAGAGTTACAAAATACACCTAAAAACCTTCAGTTTGGTATAGATATGTAGTGACACATGTTATTTAGAGACATGGAGAAGAAGCACTGCATGAGTTTTGGTTTTATAAATGGTATACATCCTAGTATTCAGTTTACCATGGAAAAAGAAATAATGGAAGTTTACCATTTCTTGACATATTAATATCTAAAATAATAATTCACTATCTTTTAAGGTTTACAGAAAGCCGACATACACTGATAGACACCTTCATAAATTATCCAACCATCATCTACGTCAAAAAATTGGTGTAATTAAATCTTTAGTATATCGAGCAAAACGAATTTGTGACCCTGAATTTTGAAGGATGAATATAAATATTTAAGAAAATACTTACAAGATAATGGATATTCACTTACAGATATTAATAATGTTATTACACCTTCTAGGCGTAACCTTGAAGAAAAACCAGTTCTTAATATTGGTACTATTTTTCTTCCTTTTACAGCTAATGTTATAATAGAATTGAAAAATCCTAATTAAATATGGCATTAGGACTATTTTTAAACCTACAAGAAAAATTAAAGAACATTTAAGATCACGTAAAGATTTGTCAAACCCTTTATCATCTTCCGTGTATAAGTTATCTTGTTCATGTGGAAAGTCTACATCGGAACCACAAAACGTAGCTTTGATACAAGACGCAAAGAACATATGAGATTTTGTAGATTAGGTCAACCAGAGAGGTCTGTGGTGACCATGCCCTGAATAATCTAATTCATGACATTCAATTTGACAATATGGAAATATTGTCAAGACAAACTCATTATGTTCGTTTACAACGTGAAGCTATTCAAATATATAAACACCCTAATAATTTTAATAGACAAGAGGAAAATGTCCGTTTAAATAGGTTTTGGCATCTTATAATTAAAAAAGCATAATGATACGTCTCAATTTTGATTTTAATTTTAACTTTTGTGTGTCTAGGTTTTTGCTGTGTTTTCCTAGACCTTGAAGCAAATGTTTACTAATTGTATGTTAAATTACCACAGCACTATAATTTAACATAAGTAGTTGAAATTAAATTAAAATTAAAAATTACAAAAAACGTGCTGCATTATGCTTTCATTGTTAATAACACTTCCACTTATTGATAAAGATCTCTTTGTTAGATTTAACTGGGTTATTTTATTTGATGTGATGTTTGATTTGTGAATGCTTCTATCATTTTCAAATTGAAGTTTTTCACAACTTTACACTTACATCATAACTCGATTAAATTTTCTTAATTTTGTTTTTGGCTGACAAATTTCATTGTTATCTTTCGCCGTAGAGAGTATTCTGATTTGTCATCTTTAAGGCAGTCTAACAATATTTAATTTTAATGACCTAGTTATTCTTTACTAAAATTTAATTTTATAGTTGGTTTATACGTTTCTCAAACTGTTATATTAATAGCAGGCTGATGTTTATGTTTTAATTTTCAACTTTGACAAAATTGTTTTACAACATCTTTAACAATTTTTAACAAATATTACTACTGACGAAGATAACTGTAAGTGTTATCGAAACGTTTACATTGTATAGTTTAAAATACACTATTAAAAAACCCAAAAAGATAAGTATTCGATCATAACAATTTTAAGATTCTGTCATATCCTTTAATCAATTCCCAATTGTAATAGATACCAATATTGCTAGATAGAGATTCATAATGTTGATCATAGATTATATCTTTCTTCGTTTACATTAGACCAATCAATTTTGTTTTCAATTTCTTGAGATCGGCAAAATTGTAATTCTACATATGAATGCTATCTTAGAAGTTCATTCCATTCCTTTATATCCAACACTACATTATTATTACTTTGATCACAGTTACCACACCCCATACGCACTACTGGTGCAAGGTTGAGGTGTTTACTGTATCCAATTTTCCATGTTTTGCATGATGAGTATCGTTCGGTAGTTTATAATAAGTACAATCGATTAAGTATTCCTTAGCTCCTTGTTTATACACTTCATCCTTATGTTGAAATGATGATGATGTCCAGTCAGTCTTATCAGAAGAATAACCTTCATCGTGTTTCTCTTCATATTTACTACTACTACTACCATCACAATTTTGACAGCACCAACAACAAAATTTAAAATTATTATTCAGATCGTTACTGCAATGATGTGAGGTATCCATATATATCGGTGAACTTCTGAGTTTCGTTCGTTCCAGAAATGATTTTATTGCTGCTTGCATGACTTTACTTGCTCACAATTTCACTATGACTAAACACTGTTTAAGAAAATAATTCCAGTTAAAGTATACCCATTTTACATATGGTAGCTACTATTAAAAGAAAATGTTATGTTTGTTGTTTTGCCAGCTGCACCCAAACTACTTATGAACACATCCTTAGTGTTTAGGAGTGTTTTAAATTCTTCAATTCGTGTTTCTTCTTTTTGAAATACACATAAAAGCGTTCCGGTAATACAAATTTAAAATCACCGTTTCTATCACTATACGTTCACCGTACTTATATTCGTCACTTTATACTTTCTCGATATATAGAGCTCGCACGGATTTTTAAAGGGTTTGCAATAGGTGCTTTGGTTTAACCCTGTTAATTCCATATTTAACAATTACGAGTTGCAGACTGACTGATCTCAACATACAGCTCGCTGCAATTTATGTCCTTGACTACATATTACAACATGCTTAAACTTGTTAAATACCTACTTTTAACCTTGACTAGAAATGTAATATGATGATGATCAGCTCCAAAAATTTATATTCCAAAAGTTTGACCTTGAAAATTATATTCTTAGATTTATGATTACCTTGCAATTTATAATTTTAGCCTTTCACCTTGACCTTTTATATTTCTAAGAAATGTAATATGACACCACCGTAGATCAATTATCTTTGACCTTGAAAACTATTTTTAGATTTATGATTACCTTGCAACTTCTATTTTTAGCTTTGACCACGACCAGCTCCAAAATTTTCCGCCAAAAGTTTGACCTTGAAATAGCTCCAAAATCTTTCGTTTCTCACCACCAGAGGGCGAGTGATTGAACTGGTCCAGAACCGGACCCATATTACTAATGGATCAATCTAATCTAAAGACAAGTAAAAAGGTACCGAATAGATTTTATCGGTTTGAATATTACTAATAAACAAAAATAATAATAATGTGAACAGTAGAATGTTATCAAATATAAAATACAAAGGATGTGACCATACAGGGCAGATCCGTATTAATGGTAAGTTTTGATATTTTTTTCTCTTTGTTTTCAAATTTGAAGGTTGGCCCAATTTCTGTTTTGATACTATGTGATTCTAAGTTTAATTATAACAGTGTGTTGCATATTGTCTTATACAATATTTTTCCTTGACTACAAATTCAAAATTTAAGCTTATTTTTACCTTTGTTACTATATTTGATTAATTGTAATTAATGAATCCTAAAAGTAAACAATTAATGTCGGAGAGCTAACGGACCATTATCGTTATTTGTTGTTACCCTTCAATTGAATAAAAAAAGAAACTTAGAGGATGGAAACGTTTAAGTTGTCACAGTTCGTGACAATAATAAAACAGATTTGATAAATAAATATTAAATTAAATAACAAAGAAATCATTATAACTCGTAAAGCTAAATTAAAATATTTGAATCATTTGGTCTCAAATAAATAACAGTATCCGGTGACACGCGAGAGCCAGAAATCGCGTAGGAGCAATCTGGTTGAAACGTGGCGTGATTGAAGGGTATGTAAGTGAAAAATGTATATGTACATATGTACATTTAGATATCCATATAATAAGTATGCTCGATTATTTACATATTTTGCTTCTCTATATTTCTACTGACTTCCTTATGTGTGGAGGCAGTAGACAAATAACTGTCCGGTAGTAGAACGATACCGTTAGTAGGGAGTGCTACATCGTCCGGGGCACGATTTGGGCAGTAACCGGCCTGATCGCTATGGTATTACTCAAGAGAACAATACATTGCCTCTGATCGACCTGGCTACAAGGGACGGTCTAGGTCGAAACAGACAGGCCGTTGCTGACGTCTGTGAAAGGAATGAATGCGAGTAGGTACGTGGAATGTTAGAGGTATGCATGGTAAAAATTTGAAATTACGAATGTAATGTACGACAGACACCTTGACATTCTGTGTGTATCGGAGACAAAGCGCAGAGGAAAGGATACTGTGAGATGGAGGATGGCAGCCTAGCACTAGAGTCAGGACCTGAGACTGAAGTGCATGGCGCAAATAGAATTGGGGTGATCGTAAGTGAAATAGCGAAAAGATGTGTTAAACGGTACGAATTGGTATCTCCCGGGTAATATGGGTTAGAATGAAAGTGGAGTTTCGAAGAATTTTTCTTATTGCAAGCTATGCACCGGTGAATGGAGAAAAGACCAGGAGCGTGAGAACTTCTGAATTATGTAGAGAACATGTTGGACGTATGTAATCAAAACGAAATAGTGAGGATAGTGGGAGATATGAACGGATGGGTAGGTGTACAGAGAGAACATACTAAACGCGTTCTAGGAAGGTTCGAAGACCAAAGACTCTATGAGAATGCTGAACACCTAGTGAACATCTGTGTGGAGGGAAGCCTGTTTGTATCTAATACATCGTTTAAACATAAAAATATGCATATGTATACATGGTAAAAAGGTGATCCTAAAAGTATGATAAATGATAGCGTATGATGAACGACTGATGGTGCAAGATCCAAAAGTAATGCGTGGATCGGAGTGTGGATCGTACCACTTTTTGATTATATCGAGTGTGTTTAGGACAAAAGTGGGTCTGGAGAAGGAAAGCAAACGTAGTACTAACGTCCAGAATTAGGTACACAAACTAGTGGATTATGGTGCGAGAATGAAATACGCAGATGCTGTGAGTAAAGAGTTGAATGTGAATGAAATAGTATGGAAGGAACAAATAAAAGACACTGACGTTGAAAGTGCATGGATATGCTTGAAAAACTGTGTAGTCAATTGTGCCGTGCGGATATGTGGAAGGGAGGCTGCAGGTAGACAGAAAAAGTGTGCTTGGTGGAATGAGTCGGTAAAAAAGGTAGTATGTAAGAAAAAAGATGCGTACATGTCAATGATTGCTGCAAAAATGAGATTGGGAAAAATCGATTGTATTAGGTGTACATTAGAAACAAAGAAGCGAAGAGGTAGTGAGAATAAGTAAAGATGAAGTGATGGCTGTGGAAAGAGAAAATGCAGAATGATTTTGAGGGAAACAAAAACTCTTCTGAAATGGGTCAAAAATACAAAACGCGGTCCAACACAGAACGCTGCAGGAATGATGAATACGAGCAACGAAATAGTATGGAACGATTTTGAAGTGATGAAATGCTGGCAAGAATATTTCGGAAAGCTGTACAGTGGCGTGGAAAATAAGACTGCAGGGATAAATAAGGAGAATGTAGAAGGAATGGTAATTGAAACAGAGGATATTGAAATTAATGAGGTAGAGAAAACGGTAGGAAGGTTGAAAAACGCTAGGAGCAGGCGTAGATGAAATCACTGATGAGATGCTAAAATATGGGGGTGTAAAGCTTATACGAAGATTCAATGTATGCCTTATGTCACCTTGTAAAATGTTTTTACGGATGATTTTGAATGTGTTTCTACAGAGGAATAAGTTTGACAACGTACCTGGTAAAGTATTTGGAAGATTTCGATTGATAGAGTACGAGAAACTACACAATAAGATTTGTAATGTGCTGGGTGGCTTCATGCCAGGAGAGGATATGTCGATCAGATGGTTGCTCCAGTAGGTGATAAAAAATTGTTTAAAGGTAAAAGGAAGCTGTACGGTGCGTTTGTTGATCTGGAGAAAGCATACGACAGAGTGAATTGGGAGAAGCTATGGAAATATTAAATGAATATGGCGTAAATAGAGGTCTAATAAATGGAAATAAAGGTAGTGGCATGTTAGATAGGAGTGGTAATCAAATCAAGGATAAGGTATGTGGTGCATGTGATAATATGTAGATGTACGAAAGGAGGAAGTGATTGGAAATAAACGTAAAGAAAGCTAGCCTAGTAAAACGAGCAATCTAAATGGGTGTTTGTCCACAGTAGCTGTGTGAAGTTATGATGGTTGTAAAGTATACGAATGGATAAATAAATGCTAGTACAAGATTCCTGAAAGATATGGTAAAGAAAGTGATTGAAGATAAGAATGAACGCACAATGAGAAGTGAGCGAAAGCGATGATGGCCTAGTAGAAAGAAATTATATGTGCGTTTTGTCCCATCATCTGAGAGAATGAACGACAGTATGGCAAAAATGTATGAAATATAAATAAATGCGTGATATGTTATTCCTAAAACGCAAGGTAAATGGCGTGAAGGGTAAGATAAAGTTTAATAATAAATGACAGAGTGGACAGAAACTGATGATTTGGGACCTGATATGAAAATATGAGACGCTTGGTTTGGTACATTGAGGAATGACTTAGAATATGTAACGATAAAATATATTGAATAAATAAATCAAAGGCGTGTTTTGCCTAACTGTAAGTGAAATTGTAGTTATAATAAGTTTAAATAATAAACTGAAACGATGTATCTGTGACGCTGTAAAATATGAGAGTAGTGGCTGCAATAGACCCGAGAAAGAATAAATATTATTATCAGATGTTAGTAATGTGTAATTTATATTAGTAAAGTTTATGTACTGAATGACACAGATGGTCATGTGTATTAAATATGATATTATAACAAAGGATATTATATATGCGAGTTAGTATTTATAACATTATAATATATGTTGAAGTTTGTACTGATAACGTTTGTGATATATATATATATATATATATATATATATATATATATATATATATATATATATATATACAATAAAATATATGAAATTTGTAAAAGATCAATTTAATTATATATAAATGAGTATTTATATATTATATTATTATAAAAAATTATTACTAGAGATATTCAAAAGATGTTGACATATTAAATAATTTTAATTTTATAGAAAAAAATTTGCATAATAAATTTTTTATTGATTTTATGATTTTAAATAACATTTGTCATGCAGCATGTTATACTAAGTCCAAGTTTTGAGTTATTCGCATTCAAAATTTAAAAATTGAAAAAGGTCAGAAGAAAACGAGATAGAACATTCGGATTTGCCACACCATAACATCTGGTTCCAACAAGATGGTGCTATTTTGCTATGGTAGTTCGAACTTATTTGCACGACACTTTCCCAAACAGGTGGATTGAAGGAGCGGTGTTATTGAGTGGCCACCAAGATCGATCTAACACCACTAGACTTTTTTATGGGGATACCTTAAAGGCAAGATATTTAAAAGCCAACCGGCAAATCTAGATGATTTAAAACAACGCATCCGTCAAGAAATACGTCGAATAACGCCCGAAATGGTTCGAAATGTCAGCAGGAATTTGTAGATCGATTAGGCTATCGTCAGTTGACTAACGGACATTTCGAACATTTGCTGATTTTGCTCGATATAATAAAACGTTATAAAATTATTTTATTTTTCGTTTTCTTCATGACCTTTTTTCAATTTTAAATTTTGAATGCGAATAACTCTAAAACGCTTGGACTTAGGTATAACATGCTGCATGACAAATGTTTAGAATTGTAAGGGCAATCCAAAATGCAATAAAAGAATTGTTGCAATCTGAGACACCCTGTATAAATTTTTTTTTTCGCAAAATATGCCCCGAAAAATATAAAATCGACGGGTCCGAGCGTTTTTAAAAAAAATTGTGCTTTAGAGATATTGAATTTATTCCTTATTTACGACCACGATATATATATATATATATATATATATATATATAAACAGGTTGGCGTTATTTATGATTAAATTCGGTAATTAGTCCGGTTGTCTGAAATATAGGGCAAATATATAAGTATTAACAGGATATTTCGATTGGTATTTGGAACTATAATAGCGTCTTCGGAGTCGAGCCTACCTGCAACGTTCAAAGGGTTATTATCGTTAAGGGGCCTTCTAAGAGAAGTATCTAATTATTCAGGACCTAACTTCCGTCTAATTAAGCACTTTTCTGGCTAACTATCGTTCAGCACCGATCTCGGGCCACCAAGAGCATTGTGTGAAGGAATGTGCTTTTCTATTCGTGGCTTGAAATAGTTAGTTTTTCTGGAATCACCTCCGGCAAACTAAGTGCTTTTCCTTATCACTGTTATGCACCTTCTTCGAGTTTGTGACCACTCAGAATGTTGTACATAACAGCATGCGTAGATAGATAAGTACATACAGTCAGGATAATAATGCGAGATGAATTTAGAGATATATATATATATATATATATATATATATATATATTGATATGTCTGGTTGGGGATGCTGGTAATACTGGCTAACATACTGGTGTGGAATACTGGTCAGGATAATAATACAGGTGCAAGATAAATTGATACGGGATGCTGAACAGATTCTGGTCAGGCTAGTAGTTATATATATGGGGTACAAATCAGGCTACTAGTTGCTGGTCAGGATCATCTGGCTGCGGGACAGGATAATGTGACACATACAGGATAAAATATATTATAGGAAGTGGGTGAAGGAAGAAGGTTAGGGAAGAAGTATCGAGTGTGAGAGAGAATGAATGAACCTGAGAGTATGAATTGATGAATCTAAGTGCAAGTCTGAGCAGAAAGGAAAGGTCACGTATTTCATTCCCTCCCAAGTGGGAGGGCGGGCTGCCTGAGCTCAAGCTCTTTCAGCCATAATCATGTATTCCCAACATAGATACATACATTACGTATATTTCCATGGTGGGTATAAGGATGGGTGTTAGGATAAGATTGGAAGGAATGGAGTTAGGTTTTGAGGGGAAAATACTACCCCAGCATTCGCCTAAGTAGCCGCACATGGTGTGATATACGCATATGAGGAAAACCCCTGAAAATCTCATACAAGGTGGATGATAACGGGAATCGTACACGTTGCCTCCCGACTGCTAAATAGGTCGCGTCACCACTACGCCACTAGTGGTAGGGGATCTGTATTTATAGGTAAATTGGATGAAGTGAGAAAGGAATGGACTGATAACATTTATTAACAATGATAGAACAGTTTTAGAAGGAAATAGGAAATAAGTTTTGATAAGAATTATTAACTAGAATAGGAAAATTTATAGTAAGGATTTTCAGGATCATTACAAACCTGAGCTAATAATTGTGTGTTGAAAAGTTTTTATGTAGAAATACAGTCAGAGTTGTGATTTTGTACAGATTACAGCAGTTGTTATAAAGAAGCTGTTGAATATTTCAATAGAGCAGTATGCCCTTCTTTCGTTTAGATGAAAAGCTATAAACTCACATTTTAAGATCGGATGTTAATTTTTCGGATGAAGCACGACGCTAGGTCGGATTGGAAGCGTAATACCCGATTACAAGGACGCCTGCAGTCAACTATAAACCATTGCACAAATTAAACTCGCTTGGATTAATTTGTTAACGGAAAAATATATTTGTATTCTGTAAGAATTCGAATTACACGGATTTTTAACTCTGGGTGAGTGAACGCGGATGTCGGCCTCTCTACAAGAGCTGAAACGGAATTCTTCCAGCGCTACATAATGCAATTCAGCTCGTTTTTGGGCCAATACTAAACCTCTACGGGTTACAAACGCGTGTTCAATGTAAACCCAGTGGAAGTTAGCGTCATGGCTCAATACGGGATTAAATATCCTCCTGAAATTATGGTTAATACGTACGGAAGGATGATTTTTGGCTTCTATAACCTCCGTGTTAATTACCATAACCATAACCGACTAATAGACGCGGTATTAATTTAGTTTTAATTCAAAATAAAATTAATTATTAACATTTTGCTAATGTAAATGTGTTAAGATTAATTAACAAGAAAAAGGAAAATCCTATCGCCATAAGGTGGTATTAAAGTAC
The DNA here is from genome assembly GCA_036346205.1 of Vesta saturnalis. Classification (NCBI taxonomy): domain Eukaryota; kingdom Metazoa; phylum Arthropoda; class Insecta; order Coleoptera; family Lampyridae; genus Vesta; species Vesta saturnalis. The sequence goes on along the minus strand of JARFJB010001145.1, from coordinate 13,533 downwards.
AATCTTTTGCATCCAGATAAGTTGAGGATGTGGTAAAAGTGCAACACCTAAACAGTAAAGTGAACGAAAGCCTCTTTAAGCGTTCTACCTTTCTTACGTTAACGTTGAAGCGCTGCTGTAAAAAAGATGTATCAGAGATGTAAATGTAAGCAGAGATTATTTGTTTTGTTAATTGCATCACTCAACATTGTAGTCCTCTCGTCGAACAAGTTATCGTACCTGATATTTTACATGTGAAAGATCTGGAACACTAGAACTGTGCAGGATTTATAACAACAAAATGCACCCATGTACCACTCAAAATTAAAAATTAAGATTGAACGCGTTTCAATAGCTACAGTATCATCATCAGCGGTCGACTAGGTGATGATAGCGTAGCTATTGAATCGCGTTCGACGTTTTTAATTTTTAATTTGTATAGTACGTGGTGTATTTTGTTTGTTTGAGATTTTACATGATTTTCAATCTCCATAAGCGTCTTTATGGCAGCAAGGGCAACGACCATTTTTGAGGTGGATCGGGCTAGGTTTCTTCCTAGTCCATTAAAATAAATCTTTAAATCGAGGCTACCAAGAAATCTTGGTCCACCCGATACGGAATCGGAGTAATGTGTTCTGATCTCGACGTATGATCTGGTCTTAGAGGTTTTCCTGCTGTCTATTCAGTTTCTTCTGTGCTAGGCGTTAACTCAGTTGCAGCAACTATTCAGTTAATTAAAACACCTAATTTTTATTAGGACCATCATATCCGCAAAGGAAACTTGATAAGTAAGCTTGAATAATAAAAAGGAGTTCAACAGTAGAAAAGAGTGCCAAAACGTCTTTATGTAACAATCACATCTTAATATAGTTGTTCTCACGGCTAGGGATGACAACTGTCCGAAATCTACACAATCACGGAGGTAGGTGCCAAACTGACATAATTGGAATAGAACCACGTTAGTAGATGATGAATCGCAGTAGCTAGACCCGCACAAACCTTATTACCGATGTTCCTGGTAAAATTAAGGTATGCGAATATTTAAAAGACGCTAATCCTCGAAACAGAGAACTTAATGCAATTTTTGATGTCATGCTTTTGAGTTTAGTGTGTACGTGAACATGTGTTTGACTCGATCGCGCATTTGTTGCATGACCAGCAGGCAGCAAGGACTCCACATTTCTTTGGATGATGACATAAGCCTCAAACAGAACCTTAACCCAACCGCTAAAACTAAAAACATATGATGCATAATTTCATTCCAATTAGTAGTAGAAGAATAGATTTAATTCATAAGCAATATTTTGAAGGTGATGTAACAACCCATTTTGAGTTGTATTAAAATATACCGTAATTTAGGTCTTTCGTTCATTCAGTTGTAAATATAAGAATAAATTTTAATTATTTTTGCATTATAGCTATGAGGTAGGCAACTTAATTTGCATTTTGGTGCATATCTTCTTAAGGGTATATACTTCCTAAAGGTTTATACTCCCACTTTAAATTATTCTGCTCATATCTTTTGCGCACCGCATATCATCATCCAACTTCAAAGCGTCCATTTTTTTCTTTCCTGATGAATGTTGTGTTGTTAGGAAGCTTTTTTTGGTTTCCACCTAAACGCCATTGATTTAATGGTAGATATCTTTTAACGCATTATACAAAAAATTTAAACATTTGCTATTTGCAGGCACTTTTTATTTTTACGTTGATTTACACTTTTATTACTTTTACTTTTCTACTTTAATTACATTTGATTTTACGATTGCAATTTTTGCATTCAAAATTCAAGAAAATGCAATAAGCGGATTATTCCATTTCATGAAGATAAATTTATTAGAAGGAAAATTCCATTTATGGGTGTGGTTTACCACGTAAAGTGTTATTTCGAGATATTGTCAATATTGATGCCAAGATGATATTACTTTGATTTGCATTTCCGCATTTATTTCTGTAATACCAGGGTTCTCAAGAAGTATTATATTTAGTGACAGGTATTTATATCAATACTTTAGTAATTTAAGGTTATTACAATTAGTTTTTAAGATATATTTTATATAATTCTAACTTTAAATATTTAATAAACATAGTTTGTATATTTTTTATTATTTTACATTTTGATAAAATTTTTAGTGTAGACCTCGGTTTAGTTATTCCGAGCATAATTAAAAATAACTTGGCGTCCGAGATCATTTTATTATTATTAAATTGCAGTTTTCTTTCTATTCATGTTAGTGAAATAGCAGCATAAATTGTGGTAATTAAGCAAAACAACAGATTGAACCGCCCTACTTAATCTACCGACTGAATCAAAGACATTATTTTTGGTGAATGGTTTGTATCTCCAGTTAGTTTAACAATTTGTTTAGAGAACGATTTAACTCATGCCTTTATATATTTTTATTATACCTTGACCTTCACCATTTTTTATTATAATGTTTTATCTAAAATGTTTAAAAAACTAATTTATTTCAGTAATATTGCTGTTATGTTCTTACTTTGATTTGTTGCTCTAGATAATTAGAAATAAGAATGTAGTGGTACATTTTTTTATAGTTTAAGTCTTATAACGCCTGGCATTTCATCCCTGCTTATTTTATAATGCGGAATGATTTTATTGCACGCCTAAATTAAAATCTACAGCACGCCACTGCGTCAATTTACAGTAAACGGCGATTTATGAATCCAATGACCTGTGTACTCAATTGGACAAAACATATTTTACCAGGAACCTTTCCAGGAATTATATTAAACTTCTGAATGCCTATCGCTTTTTGTAACAGTTTCTATTTCCATATCTAAAAATCTGACGTGGCCAGAACATAACTTATGCCTGTGCCGTGTTATATTAGCAAATAGAGGCAGAGTTAATCAGTCGAAATACAAATATATTTAACTTATTTATATTTAATGTATTTAACTTATTTATGCTTCCTGTTACATTAATGTACAACACATATATAATTGATTCCAAATTTGTAAATGAATTTTCGTAATGTAAAAAGTAATAAATACCACATTCATCCTACATGACAATGTATATTTTTATCTCTGTAATATTTAAAATCCCATTAATGAATAATTTTTACATTCAATTCAAAAGTATTCATTTGAATTGCCATTAAATTTATGTGAATTGAATAATCTACACTTCGAGAAGCTATGTGAATGGTTAATATTTTTACACCTCCCATAAATATGGGCGGTGGTTTTCTTGCTTATTTTGATTATTCTGATCCATTTCCACTTTAAGACTTTCATATAAATTACTGCTTGTTAATACATCGCCTAACCAACTATTTTTATTTTCAGATTTGGCTTATGAGTCCGAGGTCCTAACACGCTTTGCATTGCCTGTGACCTTTGTCATTGATTTCCAGAAAACTTGGTAATGGAAACGACGTTTGGTTATACGTTTGATTTGCTACTTGTGTTGTGGCGGAAAGTTGAGAATAATATCCTGTGTTATATTGTAGGAAATACTGTCGAGTTGGTAGGGGTCGCGTCATTGATATGTTGAGAGAGTGGAACCATCCGTCATTTTATTTTTTTGTGACATCACCCTTGGAGCACCTTTGGTCGCCATTTTTTATATGCTCACGTAGGGATCGTATTTTTTCACCTGAGAATAAACAGATTTTATTTAATCTGTTATTAATATTTATTAGGGCCCGTTAGATTGCATAATTGTTAGTAAAATTATTATTAAATTTCTTTTAATCCCATCTACATATTGTGGCTTAATTTATTTATACATTGGGGTTGTGTTCTAATAAGTGGCCCTAGTCTTGTAAGCCGGGAATCTGTTCGCGGACTTCGCCTATGTCATAAAAATTGTATTCTGATAATGGAGGAATTAATAGATAAGACATGTAAAGATGACAAGGTTTTCATAATAAAAGATTTTATTTAATCTGTTATTAGTATTTATCAGGGTCCGTTTTATCAACGGAGATTGCATAATTGTTATTAAACTTATTATTACATTTCTTTTAACCCCATCTACAGATTGTGACCTAATTTATTTATACATTGGGGTTGTATTCTCATAAGGGGCCCTAATCTGCAAGACGGGAATCTGTTCACGGACTTCGCCCTGTCATAAAATTATATTCTAATAATGGGAAGAATTAATATAAGACATGCAAAATATGACAAATGTTTTCTAATAAAAAGATGTTATTTAATCTGTGTTTATTATTATTAATATTTATTAGAGTTGTTTTGATTTTTATCAAGGATATAAAATCTAGTCCTTAAACCATTGTTCTATGCAATCTTTACGACTGCATTTAAGAGCAAGCTCAAATTTGTTCAATATCTGAATAACGACCTCGAATTGTAACCTTCAACATTATACATATAAATGAGTAATTGTTACATAATTAGTTTGATTTACAAATCATGCTTTAAACGATTTTCACCTTGAAAGCGTTAAATTATATGGTTTAAGCAGAAATAAAATGCATTAATGCATAAATAGTTACACATATGCATTACAGGCTGTTTTACGCTTCATTGTGTACTCCTTTAATAGTGCTATCAACTATCAATTAAAATTAAATAGTGAAGGTCGACTGCTAAATTATATGCTCAAGGTTTAAGTGGCAAATAAATTGCATTAAATAGTTACACATATGCATTACAGGCTGTTCTACGTTTCACTGCGTGCTCCTTTTAATAGTGTTATTAATTAGAAGTAAATATTGAAGGTTGACAGCTAAAATTATATAATCAAGGTTTAAATAGAAAATAAATGCATTAAATGGTTACACATATGTATTATAGACTGTTTTACGCTCCATTGTGTGTTTTAGTTTAGGAATGACTTTTTGAAAATCAATTGCATTACTTTTAGTACCCAGATTAAATTACGTAAAATTGATTATTGATATGGAATATCATACTTTCTTTAAAAACAGTAAAATATATTCATAGCCATAAAGCTTATAATACTGGTTAACTACTCTTTATTTATAAAGATCAGAGTCGCAAAAAGGTGCTACAATAAATTATCGAAAACGCCTCAAGTCTAGCTAATCCATAATCCTATGTTAAATATTAGTAAAATTTGAATTTGTATTTAAGTCTGCCTTTATGGCCATTGGTCCTACTCTTAGAAGCCTGTTACAATAAAATAAATTTAATACAGACCTTCGCTACACGAATAATGTTGTTTATTAATATCACAGAATACTCCTGCTATCTTGTAGTTAATTGAATTAAAATTAAATATACGCAATCTATATCCTAGCCAGATGCCCCACATAAATTAAACTGACATGCGCGGGTCCTGAGAGAAACAAATTTTGAAGTATAGTAGTTCTTGTAACAAAATTTATGCTACTCATTTAAATAGTGAAAGCTTAAGTAAAACATAAATTTAGCTGTGAAGATGCAAAATCCTTAACAAAAATCCGTAATTTAATTATTTAATTATCCGTTTATATTGAGTAACAATGCTCCGGTGCATTTCAATGATTAATTATTTCCCCTTCTTCCGTAGTTAAAAAGTCGTTTTAGATTTCGACGCAAGAACCCACCAACGCGCCACCTCCATTCTCTCAGCCAATCACGTTAGATTGCGGACTATATAAGCGAAAGCGCGACGCGATATTAAAGCGAGCTAGTAGAGTAGTGGTGACACAATCTAATTAAAATTCGGGAGGTAATATGTTCGATTTTCAAGGGGGTTCCTTCATGCATGGCAGCGGCATGGTCACTGCGTATACACACACCATGTGCGGGTACTTAGGTGAATGTTGGGGTAGTATTTTCCCCCTGCAGTACTTTCAAACATTTAGTCCAGTGACATGGCAGGAATTTACATCTAAAGCAGTTTGGTATAAAATCGGCATTACTTTATACCAACTTAGATGGAAAAATGCATGTTCGACAACAAGAAAGTTATGATGATAATAGCGGACGAGTTTTGAAACTCATGCCCAGTTTGTTTGGATTAAATCAGAATCCAATAAAAGTATGTTGGAACGAGATTTTGTGCAAAGTACTGGAGATCCGTGTTTATACATTAGTAACAGAAATAGAGAAAAATTATTAGTTTTAATTTTAGTTAATGATGTATTAATTGCTCCTTCAAGTGAGCATGAAATTGCACGGTTAATTTCACAACTGGAAAAGCAGTTTCATTTCAAAGGTATAGAACCAAATTGTTATCTCGGTGTTAAGATAATTCCTACGGAGAAATCCTTAGCTTTAAATCAAAAACCCTATACTAAGAATCAAGTTCAGAATGCAAGCCGCTTGCACCTGAAGTGCCGTTCAGAGATTTCTGTATATAACTACGTAACAAAAACTTCGAACGTCTTGTTAATAATTCACCTCTCTGTAGGCAACTAACGTGCATTTCGTGCCATGTGTGCTGCATATCATAGCTGCATAAAGCATAATTTAGTTATTTAAAGTGGAGCCTTCCACGCATACGAGGGTTGCTATTTATGTATTGAGAATAGAAAGAATAAACAAATGAATTTGATGAAAAATATTTTATTGCTTTTCAAAATAATCGCCTTTAAGATCTATACACTTTTGCATGCGATTGAACCACCCTTCAAAGCACTTTGTCTAGTCGGAAGATTGTAGCTCTAAAACATGCGTTTTGAAGGCATCAACTACTTCTTCGGGCGATAAAAATCGTTGTCCACGCAGTTTATCTTTAAGTAGTGGGAACAAGAAGAAGTCATTGGGTGCCAAGTCGGGGCTGTAAGGCGGATGACCCATCAATTCGATCTTTTGTGTGTCCAAATACTCGTTTGTAGCATGTAATGTGTGTGAGCTGGCATTGTCGTGATGCAAAATTATTCGTCGTTTTGGGTTAGTTTCTCTCAATTTACCGAAAACTTCAGGCAAACAAATGGTCGTATACCACGCTGAATTAACGATCTTTTGATTTTCGAGAGCCACAGTTACCACAGGACAGGTTTTCGTGAAGAAAAACGCCACCATTTGCTTCTTAACGCTTGGAGAACGAACAACTTTTGTTGGATTTGCTTGACATTGAAACACCTAAACTGTGGACTGGCCTTTTCTTTCTGGCTCATACGCATAAATCCACGACTCGTCACCTGTGACGATGTTGTATACCGCTTTGGATGCACCACAGTTGTATTTTGAAATCATTTTACGGCACCAATCGACATGAGCACTTTTTTGAGCATCTGTCAACAAATGTGGAATCCAACGTGCGCACAGCTTCCGAACACACAAATGTTCGTGAAAAATCTTATGTATGCTGGTCATATTAATGCTTAAACATCTCTCGATTTCGTGATATGTCACATGACGATCTTCTTCAATTAGTTTTCGCACAGCATCGATATTTTACGGCACAACGACGATTTTGGACGACCTTCTTTAAGTTCATCCGTGAGCGAACTACGTCCACGTTTGAATTCAGTGTACCAGCGATATACTGTGGCTGTGGATGGCGCTTCATTGCAAATATCAAATTTAGTTGATTGATGCATTGTTGTTGAGTTAGGCCACGTCGAAAGTCATAATAAATCATAGCCCGAAAATTTTCACCGAGTTAAATCCATATTTTGGCTAAGATGAAATTTTCAACTTACTGTAAACAACACAAATAGTGCTCGCACGACAAAACGTTCTGAGTACGTATAACCTCAAAAATGTCAAACTTTAAGATGACAGTGACAAATTTCACTTGGCAATACCAGTGTTACCAATTCTCAATACATAAATAGTATCCCTCGTATCGTTTGCACATTCAGTTTCACACATGTTCATGCGCAAAGACCTTTTGGGAGCGTCGTTTTTTGTGCGATATTGAAAGGTAGTAGAGCATCCATTATTGCTCTATTAAATATTTTTTATTAAAAGTGCTGAAAATTTTACGGCACTTTTACTTTTACCTTTTAGTTTTTATGTTTTACTTTAACTTCACCTTTACCCCTACTTTTCACACGTTTATACACATCTACCCAATTAATTATTTTACCGTTAAGCCAATTTACGGCATTAGTACGATTAATCAAGAGTGAGGTAATCACCTTCGTTAATGGGAAGTGGTATTCTAAAACCCCTTGATCCTGCAAATTTATTCATTTGGGAATTATAAAGCATACATATCCAGATTTATTTCAACCCTTAAGTAATATTACGCACAATTTCCAAAACGCTGAACCAGCGTGCAGCCATTTCGTTATCTAATGTGTGACCAAGAATAAGGTATTCTGATTCCATTAATTACTCATAATATTAATTATTCATTAGGTTATAAGGTTACTAACATTAGCATTAAGGCATTTCCGTATATAATTAAACGTAGGTTGTGTAATAAAATTTGTTACTGTAAAAATTTTCTTCTAACTTCATTGTATAATGGTTTAAAATTAAATAGAGTGAAAAAATGCATCAAAAATTGATTTGAACCAATGCACAAGTGTATACAACTTAAAGGCGAATATTTTGACAAGCAATAAACAGTTTGTTCCAAAATTTTTTTTCCTAATGTTGTAAATACTTAAAAGGCTGCCCTCGTAATAATCAATTCCAGCCACCTTTCCAACTGTGTGAAGTTAGCTAAGTTTTATCTGACATTCAAACTTAACCTTAAAAGTATTGTTTTTGACAAAAAGTACAAATATGAGATGCTTTCATTAATTATATATACAAATATTCAATAATCACAATGAATATTAATAAAATAGAAGAGATTCTAAGAAAACATTTCAAATTTGAATCATTTAAATCTAAACTACAAGAAGAAGCAGTTCTAGAAATTTCTAAAAGTTTGTATATTCTTCAAAATAAACTATAATTATACCAATATTTCAGGAGAAGATGATGTACTCGTTTCAATGCCTACAGGTTCTGGCAAATCATTATGTTACCAATTACCAGCATTACTATTTCCCGACAAAATTACATTAGTATTTTCGCCATTACTTGCACTTATTAAAGTAATGTTTTCATCTTTGTGAGAGTATTAAGTACATTATACTTTTAGGATCAAATTGATCATCTAATGGCATTAAGAATAAAAGCCGCTTCTTTAAATTCAAAAACATTAAGTGCCGAAAGGGCAGCTATACTTGCTGATTTAAAAACAAACACGCCATGTACTCGATTGCTGTATATAACACCTGAGCAAGCTGCTACACAAACGTTTAAGGTAAAAAAGGCTGGTATTTCTATTTACGATGTTCTCACGTTTATTTTAATAGTTTAAATGTAATAATTATATAGTAATATATTGCATTGCTTCTTAATTATGTATATACAAATACAATAATATTTTTAGGAACTATATAGCAACATTGTTAATCGTGATAAAGTTGCTTATATTGTTGTTGATGAGGCACATTGTGTTAGCGAGTGGGGGCACGATTTTAGGCCTGAGTACTTAAAGTTAGGTGTTCTTAGGAATAATAATACTATTCCTCTCATCGCTTTAACAGCAACAGCAGGAGCTGAGGTTTGATTTACACCATGACGATTTAGTCTTATTTAGCATTACAGGTAATGAAAGATATAATATCGAGTCTACGTTTGTCAAGCTCTTTTAAAACATTTAGAACTTCTTGTTTTCGTCGTAATTTATTTTATGACGTTTATTATCAAAATCTTCTCGATAATCCTTTTGAACACTTAAAAAACTTTATTAAGAATTGTTTAACCTCGCAAGACGATCTTCTTAGTAAAGTAAGTAATTATAGCAATAAACAGTACTTGATTTGATAGTTATCTAATTTTTAGGAGAATAAACCGTGTGGGATTGTTTATTGTCGGACAAGGGAACAAACCGAAATTATTGCTTTAAAACTGTGCCAGTTAGGTATAAAAACAATATGTTATCATGCAGGTCTTAAGCATAGAGAACGATTAGAATATCAAGAATGTTGGCAAAATGGTGATTATCCGGTTATTTGTGCTACGATTAGTTTCGGAATGGGCGTTGATAAAGCATCCGTTAGATTTGTTGTACATTGGGGTGTACCAAAAGATCCAGCTTCGTTTTATCAAGAGTCAGGACGAGCAGGAAGAGATGGTCGAGCATCAAAGTGTAGAGTTTATTATAATAGATCTGATAGACGTGCGATTGAATTTCATCTTGCTCAAGATTTGGCAAAGGCTAAAGAACAAGAAGCGAGAACTAACAAAGCTCAAAATGCTATTAAGTCATTTACGAAGATGATAGAATATTGTGAAACTGCAAAGTAAGTATGATAATTCTATTTAGAAGATTTTGTAATGTTTTTGTAGTGAGTGTCGACATCGTTTATTCTCAAATCACTTCGGAGAACCCCCACCTGATTGCCGTAATCGTTGTGATATTTGTCGGAATAGAAAAGAAGTTGAGGAAAGAACACACAATTTTCTTATGAAGTGCATACAATTTAGTGAGACATCTACTACAGTCGATGTTGATTTTTCTGATTTGTATGAAGGTGGGCGTAAAGGAATAGAGGAGTAAGTGCAAAGTTTTGATTCGACACTAATTATTACTGAATGATACTTGGAAGGACTGTGTTATTATTGTTGATTGATAAAACTTTTTTTTTAAGAAGCGAATAATTATAATTTAATTATAATATAGAAATATTCCAACCTTTTATTCAACGACATCGGCCAAGTTTGAATAATGTCAGCATTATTGGTATAATGTTTGCAAGATCAGACTTCTGTAAAAATAATTACCTGTAGGAAAATTTTATAATAGAAAAAAGATTTAGATGTCAAAATGTAATTTTCGTATCAGAAGTTATTGTCAAACTGTCCATCTAATCTGGCCTTCGACCAATTATGTGCTTAAATGTCTTTCAAATTAGTAACTAATTTTTTTAAGCTTGTTGAAATCGGTAAGTTGACTGTGACATAGATAGGAGGTATACATTGAATTGACATGAAATAAAACTTGATTTTGTTAAAGGTAAGTAAAGCACTTCGTCGTCAATTTTGCAAAAATTATCAATTTTACGTTCCAAGCTACATATTAGGGTGGAACTTAGCCTATTGGGAGAAAATAAAACTTTTTTTGTTCGATGTGTAATAGTAAAATTTGTTTTCCGGTGCCGCATGAACCTCAAAGTTATACAATTTAAATATAAAATGAATAAAATTTAAGATGCAGCTCTTAGCTCATATTTACTCGTATTGAGTAAATACTACCCAGAAGTCACTATCAAGAGGTGGCTATGCATCGACTTCCACCCTCCCACCGACCCTTAGCTATTCAGTTTACCAGATTATAATCCTTCTTTGTGTTAAACTTCGGCATAATATTGCGAGACTTCAACTTTCCTAATATCTCTAGCTTCAGTGACAGTTTTGATGCATCTTTCCACTGCCTGGGTATGATAAAGAAAACGTGGAAAATTAAGTGCTTCTCCTATTTCGACCAATCTTGTAAATTCTTCATCAGATAAGTCCGACAAACTGAGCGGTTCCGTCAGTTTCAGTTTTTCCAATCTATTAATCCTATACAGTGCGCTCAGTAACGTATAAATGCATAATTTTTGAATCGTTAATTTGTGGTCAAAATTCTGCGACACGTCGATTTTTTATTTTGATTCCGGACTTTATGCTGTGTTGCACATGTAGATGGCGATGCGCACTTTCCGCATATGAACTTTGATGTCATATCAAAGTTCATATTTTTAAATAGCAACCCTGTATGTTCTTCGCGAAAATCGATGCAACTCTTTCTCCGAGTTCAAAAATGTATTTATTGGGATTCTTAATTTAACGCAAACATTTTTCAACACTAACGCCGCACCACTTTTCGAATTATGCCACATTTAATAATTAATATGGCGCATACTGTTTCAAATAATCCCAATAAATAGGGCATTTTTGAACTCAGGAGAAAGAGTTGCAGCGATTTCCGCAAAAAACATACAGGGTTGCCATTTAAAAATATGAGCTTTGATGTCATATCTGGAAAGTGCGCAGCGCCATCTACACGTGCGACACAGAATATAGTCTGGAATCAAAGTAAAAGATCGACGTGTCGTATTTGGCCACAAATTAACAATTTCGAAAATAATGAATTTATCCGTTACTTTCTGAGCGCACTGTATATTCAGACGCTTCAAAATTTATGGATGGGATTTCAAAAGCCCTAACAATTTTATTAGGCTTAGATCCAGCCGCCATTATTCTTCTAAGCGCAGGTTCATTAATCTCAATAAGACGACTGACCCAGCCGGTATCCCAGCTATTGTCTTAAAGGAATGTTCCCGAACTAGTACCAGGCCTATCTAAGCTCTATACGATCTCTGTGTCTTCTGAATTCTTCATCATGGAAGTTAACAAATGTTCAACCTATTCCCAAAAGGGCGATAAGACCGATCCTCAAACTACCGACCAATTGCCATCACTTCCATTTTGTCCAAAATCATGGAAAAGCCACCAATCAGCAACTGCTCACGTTCCTTGAAACTAACAAACTCCTTAGTGACCACCAATATGGATTTAGGCAAAGTCATTCAACAGGCGATGTTCTTTCATATGTGACCCAAGTTTGGAACAATACAGTAGAGCAGTCCGATGAAGCAGTTGTAGTCGCTTTAGATATCTCAAAGGCATTTGACCAAGTTTGGCATAAGTGTTTACTTGCCAAACTCACCTCGTTTGGGTTTAATGATACGCTCATCAACTTGGTTTCTAGTTTCCTTGATAAAAGACGAATACGTGTCGTAGTTGATGGCTTTTTTCAAAAGAAGTTGGCATTAACGCGCCTACACTTTTTCTCCTGTACATAAATGACCTTATTTCTTCAACAACTAACCCAATCCATTGCTTTGCTGACGATAGCACTCTTCACTGTAGTTCATCTCTGTCTACTCATAGTGATAATCCACCTTCTATGTCAAATCAAGAAATTAATTGATATTAATTGATACGAGAAAATTTAAGGTAGCTGTTCATAGGCATCTATTGGCAATTCATTATCCCTCTATCCATCCTCCTATGGTCCTGAGTGCTTTAGCACGATAGGCCAAATTTAGCCTGTTCAGGTCCACAATCATAAAAAAATATGTCTCCGGCAATCAGTTACCATTGCCAAAAGTAAATTTTCGTGATAACCAAAAAAGGCATTTCTTTGAATAACCGGATCGATTATATCCTTGCACTCCTTTTCAAGGTATCTGGATCATTTTTCACAAATGAATAGATCCATCCTTGCATGACGGTTTTACTTTGATGTTGGACCACATTGGGCTATAGACTTTGACAACATATTCGGCCAGAACCACTAAGGAAATATTCCGCTTGACACCGCTTGAGAAATTTCGAAGAGGTACTTCTGATCCGTACTTAAATCCTCAAAATCTACTTGTGGCAGCTGTGATTTAATTCTTTTATATTTTACAATTTTCAGAGTGTGCATTTCTCAAGTTCTTTTCCTATTTGCCTAGAAAACCCTTTAGGACCCGTAATTTTCCCATCGGGTTCTTGAAATAAGTGTCTCAAAGGAAGCTCATTTGCATGAACTAAGCAAATCACCCACTTTAGGGGTCGTCTTAGCCTAGCTTTCAACACTGTAATTACTCCAGATTTACGTCCTTT